>SJYQ01016455.1:29163-115733 GCA_006410935.1 Redunca redunca | reverse complement strand
AGTTGTCACACAGTGTGTTTTTGATAACTCTTCTGGCACCTGGGAGCTACCATGCTCACAAGTAAAATGAAGCTCCTTTTGAGTGAGCATCTTTGTCTCTGTCTCCTAGGGAGCCGGTGAGAGGCTGGGAAGGGGATGTGCCTGCCTTAGGGAGAGGGTAGAAGCGTTCATTAATGCCCTGAACTCACTGACATGTCCTGGGAGGTGAGGCAGTTATTATTATTAAAGATCAAGACCCTGTAAGCACAAACACATGAAAGGAGAGTGGTCCTTTGAACATCAAGAAAGCCAGCTGGACTGAGCGGAATGATTACAGTGAGTAGGAAGTCTGGCCATTCCCTCCATCTTCCTTAGGGTCCACTGCCAATGAGCCTTGCAAGGGGCCTCAGTCCAGTGAATCAGACTCTGGCTTCACCCCTCCTGGGTGCTGTGTCCCTGTAGGGAGTGCCAAAGAGCAACAGCTGTGCTAGCAAGCCAGCCTCTCACACGGCTACCACTGGAGACATATCCTCAAGTACACACAGCTGACTGACTGGTACCCAGGAGGTGGAGCAGCTGGTGCAATGCTGTTTGGATCCTGACGCTGTTTCCTCTGGTTAGCTGCTTCTTGAGAAGAGCTGGACTGGGAAGTCTTTCCAAACGCCTGGCGACTTAGGTGTGAACATCCCTTCTTGGATGCTGGCAGGATTTATCCGCCAGGCCTGCCAAGCTGGGTTGAGGTAGATTAACCCAAGGATGACCTGCCAGGTTGCTGTTTAATTACCACACCCAGAAAGTGCCCTAATGGTGAGGGAGGAAAATGATCATGACCCAGAAGCCCCACCTAACAACATGAATTTATCCTAAGGGTGGGTCATGGTTATTAGAGTATTATCTTTAGCTGAAGTGGGCTGGAGTTCACCAAGGCTGCAAATGGGTTATTACATTAGATCCTGATGACAAGCTATGAGCTAAAGCAAGATGTGTCTTTATTTTACCGACAAAGAAACTGAGATTCTCTGACCGGCTAAGGGACTTGGCCCAAGGTCATACAGTTAATGGGCAGCTGAGAGGTGGCACTTAGTAGGTGCTTTAAGAATAAGAAAAGACTGGATTAAGGTAGGTTTTCTCAGCCTGTTGACACGTTGGATCAGATGATTCTTTGATATGGGGAGTGTCCTGTACGTTGTAAGATGTTTAGCCACATCCCTGGCTTCTATCACTAGATGCTGGTAGTTTCCTATCCCATTCAGATGTGGGACTTCCCTGGTGGCCCAGTGGTTAGGATTCCGTGCTGAGACTGCAGGGGAGCACAGATTCTATCCCTGGTTGGGAAACTAAGATCTTGCATGCCACGTAGCAAGGCCTAAAAAAAAAAAATTCCCAGAAAAGAAAACTGCCCCAGACTGAGAACCAGGGAGTTAGGGTAGTAGTAAGTGGAAGTCAGCCGAGAGCCCAATCCCAGGACTTCATCTGACTCTGCGGCCCAAATTGTGAGCCACCGGGATCAGGTGAGGACTAGCTTCTGACTGTGACCATGACATCAAAATAGATCTCATAGTTAAGAAGTAATTCTCTCCTGCATGCCAGTCCTAATGAAAATGGAATGGATCTCATTTCCCTTACAATTCTACTGCTACCTCCATTAGTAAAACGAAACCTCACTTTCATCTGGCCCTCTTATTCCTGAAGGAATCCATCAGGGCTGGAGATGGAACTCCTTTAGTCTACTCAGACTTCCTTTTGAGAGAAGAGAAAACATAAATAAGCTCTGGAAACACTTCCTGATGATACAGAATAAAATATTCAGAATATTTAGAGCCCTCACTAAATACCAGGCACTGTACGTAGCACTTTATATGCTGTTTCATTTAAACATTATTTTCTAGATATGGAAACTGAAGCTGAGAAAGTCAAAGTATCTTTCCCAGGACCACGGAGCTAGCAATGACTAAGCTAAGGTTTGAGCTCAGGCCTGACCCAGGCAGCGCTTCCTCCCATCCTAGGGCCACTGGAACTCCCCCAAGCTCTTACAGGTCTGCTCTCAGTTGGTTCAGAACCCCAGAATGGAGAAGGAATGTGAGAGCTGTCATCCAATCCCATCCTCCCTCCCAAGGCCCATCTCCTGATTCCATATGGTGGAAACCTTCCCCTGGATACAAATGAAATTGTGAAAGTGTTAGTCACTCAGTTGCGTCTAATTCTTGTGACCCCCAAGGACTGTAGTCACCAGGCTCCTCTGTTCCTAGGGATTCTCCAGGCAAGAATACTGGAGTGGGTTGCCATTCCCTTCTCCAGGGGAGCTTCTCAACCCAGAGGTCGAAACTGTATCTCCTGCATTGTAGGCAGATTATTTACCATCTGAGCCAATGGGGAAGCCCTCCATTGGACAGCCTATGGTCAATTAAAATTACTCTCCTAATACACCACCTCATCCTCTCCCCACTCCCACCCCCACCATTCACCCTCCTCCTGGCTGACTTGTCTCCATCAATAAAATCACTCAATTTACCAAGTTATTAAGCCCTTGAAATCATCTTTGACTCTTCCCATTCACTCCCTTCTCCCCCACCTTCAATCATCCACCATGTCTTATACCTGTCCCGATTCCCAGTCCCAATTCTATCTCTAGACTCAGTTCTCTTTGCCTCTCACCTGGACTTTTCTCTTTTGGGGGGGCTGTACCGCGCAGTTTGTGGAATCTTAGTTCCCAACCAGGGACTGAACCGGCATCTTTGGCAGTGAAATTGAGTCCAAACCTCTTGATCGCCAGAGAATTTCCCTACCTGGACCGTTCATGGCCTCTCACTGTGATCCCTTCCAGGCCTTTAACCTTCAATCCCACTGTACCCACTGCCTCCAGACTAAACATCAGCAGCTAACTCTGATCTTGACCTTCAGTGGCTCAAGGTCAACATAGTTGAGTCCAGACTCCAGATGTGCCTGACTTGGCCCTCCTCTACTTTTCTGGCCTCTGTCCCACTGTTCCCCAGACAAATGAACATCTTGTCACCCCCAGTGTTTGACAACCTCTGTGTTTCTGCCTACTGTCCTGTCTGGAACAATCCTGCAACCCCGCACTCACCCCTGGGATAGTCATTTCTTTCTCCCTTTCTTCTTGTGACAAAGCAGAGTCAAACATATGGAAACCCTCTCTACCCTTTAAGACCAAGTTCGGATGCTACCTCCCCCATGAAGCCTTCCTTGATTTTCCCAGTTGTAAATGATCTTTCCTTCCTATTAATGTATATACACATATATAATGCATATATAATGTAGCATATATGTATTATATATATAATACAATATAATTCTATTATATTGATGTTTTCCAATTGCGGTGTTGGAGAAGACTCTTGAGAGCTCCTTGGACAGCAAGGAGATCAAACCAGGCAATCCTAAAGGAAATCAACTCTGTATATTCATTGGAAGGACTGATGCTGAAGCTGAAGTTCCAATACTTTGGCCACCTGGTGCAAAGAGCTGACACATTGCAAAAGACCCTGATGCTCAGAAAGACTGAAGACAAAAGGTGAAGAGGGTGGCAGAGGATGAGATGGTTAGGTAGAATCACCGATTCAATGGATAGGAGTTTCAGCAAACTCTGGGAGAGAATGAAGGACAGGGAAGCCTGGTGTGCTGCACTCGATGGGGTCACAGAGAGTCAGACATGACTGAGTGACTGAACAACAGATATGACATACTACAAACTACCATAATGCATCCCTTGTTTCTTTTCCTCTGGCATTTTATCACTATCTCTGTGAGTGTTCCCTCCTTACTGCACAGAAAAACTCCTGATTCATAATCTGTAAAACGGGGATGATAATAATGGAAACTCTTTCCTGGAACTGTTGAAAGGATTAAATTAGATAAAAGAAATTATTACATGGAAAATGCTTAGGAAATTTAGTACACGTTAAGCATTCTAAAAATGCTTGCTATTATTATCTTCATGTCTTTGAGGCACTTAGTGGACATAGGAATTATCAAAAAATATCTTTGAACATATGAATGACTATAATATCACTGTTCTTTGAAGATGCAACACAGCTGATCAGCATGTAGCTGGGGCTCCAGGTACATCCCAGATTTGAACAGAAGCGATTCTTTTCTTGAGTGCTGCCATTCTCCTCATGGTAGATGGACCCTGAAACATCCTTTTCTTTTAGACCAGTTGACTTGAACCCTTTTTTTTCCCCCATGCCAGTGCCCTGAGAGATAGCATAGTTCACTTTACTAGAAAACTCAGACCAGGAGGAGTAAATGAGGAGGTGTACACTGAAAATCATTCCCAAGGGAATTCCTGATACACCTCCCTCCATCTCCTGTTGTGAAACATCTGTCCTCATCTGCTTTTCTTGAAGATAGGACTTATAAAGAAAATACCTGTTCCTTCATTTTCCCAACAGGGTGATACATTTTCTCCTCTTCAATTCAGCCTGTTTCATTAAAACAGTAGCAACCCAGCAAAGACATCTTTTAGAGCAGGGGTCCCCAACTTCCAGGATCTAATTCCTGATGACTTGAGGTGGAGCTCATGTAATAATAATAGAAATAGGGTGCACAATAAATGTAATGTGCTTGAGTCATCATGAAACCATCCCCTCCCCCTACTCCGATTCGTGGAAAAATTGTCTTGCACGAAATTGGTCTCTGGTGCCACAAAGGTGGCACTGTAGAGGTTTCTTGGTCCTTTGAAATAATAAGCAACATGCCTTGTTTGGCCCAAATCTGTGTGTGCTCACGTGTGCTCACATGCATGAGTACGTGAGTGCACATACAGGCAGCAGAGGGGATGGAAATAATTCATCCTGGCGATGCCGAGTGAGTTACTGTTAACCATTTCCATCTTCCCTCACCATCAGTGTCCATCCATGTGATCCCCTGTGGACAAGCAGCTGAGCCCAGCACAGAAAATATTAGAGTCACAAAGATATTTATGTTCTTTGCCCTTAAGACCTTTGTATTGACATGAGTATAACAGAATAAATAAAAGAAGGAGATGAGTAGAGGGGTGAAAGAGAAAATGTAAATGTTTTTGCATAATACTCACACCAGCCTTGCAGCCCAGATGATTTGGAGATTAGCTGGAACAAAGTGTCGTTCATGGCACATGTAAGATAAGGGGCGTTTCAGCAAGATTCTTTTGCTTTAAAAAAACAAAACCCCAAATCCCTCTCCTTCATAGCTCCTGCTCACAGATATATCTAAGGAAGATATGCTTTCTGAAATGCCTTGGGTTTTGATGAGACCGTGATGCTTGACTTATTGAATTCACTATTTGAGCCCCGATCCTTTCATCAGCTCATAAGCATAACTTTTCTTTGAAATGACAGCCTCAGCAGAGCACCAGGAAGCAAATCTGTGGAAGTTGCTGGAGTTTCCTCTCACGTCACGCGTAGGAGAGCCTGTGACACGGGCCAGGTCCTTGCCAGGAGAAAGGAACACTGACGTGAACACGGTGAGGACGTGTGCTGCCCGCAGTACATCTGCTGCAAAAACCGAGGCAGGCAGTGAGGGCAATGTGCATGAACGCTTGCCAGTGGCTCCTGACCCACGGGGCCTGGCTCACCTGCTTTCTGACCTACACTGTCCTGGGCGCTGGTTTCTGGTGTTCAAAAATAGCCCACATGAAATCTGTCATGTGGGTTATATTTCTCCCAAAGGACAGAGCTCTGCTGGTTTGCAATCCTGAATCATCATCTCAATGACACCTTTCTGCATGGCAGAACTGGAAGCAGGCTTGGAAATGTTTGCTGCCAAGTTCAGGTGCCTCTGCTCCTTCGGGCAGTCTGGGAGGAGCCTGGAAGAAGGGGCCACAGTCAGGGTCAACATCTCAAACTCCTGGCCTGCTCACAAAAGGACCAGTCATCCTTAAATGGTCACACAGATAGAGAAGGGGCAGGGCAACTCTCAGGCGGCTCTGATGCTGAAGGCAAGGGAAGAGAAAGAAATGGAAAGACTTTAAAAACATTCTCTTTCCAGCCCCCGCTGAGAATTTTAAATGCCTTCTACCTTGACAAGTTTGAAGTCTGCATTTTATTGTCTGTTTAACTTACCCAGCAAGCTTCTGGGGCGGGCGAGAGCGGTGTGCTTGTATGTTTGTGTCTGTAGCTGAGGATCCTGACGACACTCAGAGCAGCAGAAAATAATGATACAGCTAACATCCACCGCAGCGGTGGGTAGCCTGGGCCCAGAGTGTAAAAGCTAAAGGAGAAATCACCTATCTAGATGGTGTGAAGAGGGCATGAGATTTCCGAAACTGCAAATGCAAACCCCAGGGATGGAAAGAAATATTGGGTTGGCCTAAAAGTTCATTTGGGTTTGTCTGTAGCATCTTATGGCAAAACCCAAACAAACTTTTGGGCCAATCTTATACATACTGAATTCCTGCTGAAAGTTACCTTGACCTTGCTGCCTGGGAACCTGGCAGAGAGAATTGGGAGGTTCATCCTTCCAGGGAAGAAGGTACAGAAACCATCCCTCCTTAGAAGAGGCGTGTGCTAAGTCGCTTCTGTCATGTCTGACCCTTTGCAACTCTGTGGACTATAGTCTATCAGCCTCCTCTGTCCATAGGATTCTCCAGGCAAGGATACTGGAGTGGGTAGCCATGCCCTCCTTCAGGGGATCTTTCCAACCAAAGGACTGAACTCTCATCTCTTATGTCTCTTGCATTAGTGGTTGGTTGTTTGTTTTTTTTTTTTACCACTAGTGATACCTGGGAAGCCCCAGAAGAGGCATGACTCAATCCAAAACAGCAGGGCCCCTTGCTGGGCCTGGCAGAGTGTAGTTGGAGGTTCCTGAGCACAGCTCTCTCAAGACTTGCCTTGTGACCTCACCCCGCTAGCCCACAATCACACATATTCATGCACTCACCTACCCTTCATTTATTGAATTCCTCTCATGCACCAGGCATTGGGCAAATACCCGAGCACATAAAGGTACACAGAACATGCACAACTCCGGCACGGAGCTTGCCTTCTGAGGAAGACAACTGCAGAGGATGATAACTATAGAGGATGATAAGTGCTGTGAAGAAATAAACGGAAGAACAAGACAGCTGGGGTCCTCCTGCTTGTCCCCTCCCTCACACAGCAGGCAAGGGCCATGACCCAGAGCATCCAGGAAGACAAGGGGTTCCCTGTTCTCACCCACCGACTGAGACCACGGAACCATCGTGGTCAGCCTTGGTCAGTTTGGGAGGGAAAACGGAGATAAACTCGATACCCTGTAGGCTGGAGGCCTTGATGATAAAGGAAGGAAGGAAAAGAGAAGGAAGACAGAAGGAAAGAAAAGGACCCTCTTTCTATTACCACAGCTTTGTAACTTGAAGTACATGTTAATAAAGTGTCTTTAGTAAGAAATACACATGTCTGACTTGCTCTATTGAGAGATTCTTATGAATGAACCCCCCTGTAGACTGGTTTTTAAGACTGGTTTCTTTTCTTTTCAATTTAGGTAAACTTAACTATTGGCCTTTAAAAAAAATTAAAAAGCAAATCATTAAAAACAGAAAAAAGAAAGAAATATGCACGTCTGACTTTCAAAGCCCAATGCTAATGTGTCAGAATTCACTTGTGTTACTAGGCTTGATCACAATTCAGCTCCCGGAACAGAGTGAACGATTTAAAATCTAGATAAAGACCCTTGGGAGTGGAGTAGAAGGAGTTCTTGATGGACACATTAGAGGGAGCAGCTATAGGAAATGAAAGGAGAAAGGATAATTTCCATTGATTGCGTGTCTACCACATGCCACACAGTACATGTAATTTCATTTAATCTTCACAAATAGTATGTATTATCTTCTCTTTCTTACAGCAGAGTGAACTAAGGCTTAGGGAAATTAAATACCTTACTTAAGATCACAAAGCTATTAAGTGGTACAGCTGGGATTTGAACCATAAGTGAGCTTGCTCAAGATGCATCGGGAGGGAAAACTTCTCACTTCTAGAATTGTGTCAGCAAAAATGGCAATGAAATCTCCCCATGGAATCTTGTACTGAGGGTTGGGGAGAGGAATGTTCTTGGGAGCCATGTTCCATCATTATTACCAGCCGACCTACCATCACGTAAAATTTCTCTTCTTCTCGTTAGAACAGTGTGTCATACTCCAGATCAGTGCTCCAGCACCTGGCCTCATTTGCTTTGGGTCTTGCTCTTTGCTCAGCCACTTATGTCTTTATCTGCCACAGATTTCATTTAAAATGACTTGCATTATAATCGAAGCTTTCGGAGACAATACTGTAACATGGTGGGATTTTCAGGCATTCTGACAGCCTCATGGGGCCCTGCATGCTAAGTCACTTCAGTAGGACTTTATGTAACGCTATGGTAGCCCGCCAGGCCCCTCTGTCCATGGGATTCTCCAGGCAAGAATACTGGAGTGGGTTGCCATACTCTCCTTCAGGGGATCTTCCTGACCCAGGGATCGAAATTGCGTCTCTTACGTCTCCTGCATTGGCAGGTGGGTTCTTTGTCACTAACGCCACCAGGGAAACCCCATGGAGCCCTGCTGCTAAGTCGCTTCAGTCATGTCCGACTCTGTGTGACTCCATAGACGACAGCCCACCAGACTCCCCCGTCCCTGGGATTCTCCAGGCAAGAACACTGGAGTGGGTTGCCATTTCCTTCTCCAGTGCATGAAAGTGAAAAGTGGAAGTGAAGTCGCTCAGTCGTGTCCGACTCTTCGAGACCCCATGGACTGCAGCCCACCAGGCTCCCCCGTCCATGGGATTCTCCAGGCAAGAGCACTGGAGTGGGGTGCCACTGGAGCCCTATTAGGAGACTATTCTCTCCACGATAGGCCCGACCTTGCTCTCACAGCTCTTCACATAGGCCACACAGTTCAGCTCTTTTCATCAATGTAGCAAGCTCTCAGAACCCTGGATGGACAGAAATTGGTGACTGAACAAGCTCCAAGGATGCTGAGGATATAAAGGGCCGAATCTGTGAAAGTCTGAGCCTCCCTCCCCTGCAGAACTTTAGGAAACAACCAGCTACCGATTCCTTTTTTTCTTTCTTTGGTGGCACTGGGTCATCGTTGCAGGTCTTGGGCTTTCTCTAGCTGTGACACGCTGACTCTCTATGCCCTGGGGCATGTGGGATCTTAGTTCCCAGAGCAGGGATTGAACCCACATCCCCTGCTTTGGAAGGTGGGTTCTTAACCACTGGACCACCAGCGAAGACCCCAGCTACCCATTCCTGAGCTTACTTCTTCTCACACATCCCCTGCAGCACCTAGGGAAAAAAAAACCTTACCCACTGGTCAGGTGCTAGACACACAAGTGCACGGATAATATCTTCTGCTTGGTTTAGCCCTTTCAGCCTAGGGTCTTGGTTGAAAGGATTGAGCCCCCAGAAGCTGGTGACTTCCCCACTCTTGGCAGCATTCAAGCCAAGGAGGGCTGGGACAGGGCACTGGGAACTCGTGTTCTAAAGTGTTGGGCTGGAAGAGCTGCTGGCCCTTCAACAGTTCTGCAGGAGGCCCTGGTGTGTGCCTGAGTGTGCTCAGTCACTCAGCCGTGTCCGACTCTGCCACCCCACGGACTGCAGCCTTAAAGTCCACCGTTCTCTGTGAATAGTGCAGTGGACAATGGGGAAAGACACACTATGAGATGGTGCTTCCAGGGCTTCAACTCCAAGACCACATCACCATCTGGAAAATCATCTGAAACTCTCTCAAATGCCCGGGAACCACGGTATCACAGGCATTTCCGATATGAGACATGAAAATGAATACAACAAGTTTTCAAAGCAGTAGTTGACTCACCCCTATATTGCTGGGTTACTGATCTCAAAAGAGAGGTGGCATTACCATTGCTATCGGAACTTCCAGTTTCACTCATTGGTATTCAGGCCTCCAGCTGGGAACATCCTGTTCTGGTCCCTAATTGCAGCTCATGACCTACTTCTACTTGCTCGAGTGAGAGGCCCTGGTGAGATACCTTGGAGTCAGGATGCCCTAAACGCTCACTCTGGAATTGGCTTCATTCCCCGCCCCGGCAGAAACCAAGACACATTATTCCATCGTTCAGTGTTGTCACAGTGAAATAAGGATGACAGTGTCAAGCTTTCTCTGGTAAATGTTTCAAGAGTTTTAACAGCTAAAGCTGGAGCGGATAGAGCGTGTGGATGTGTGGACAGCTCTTTCTTCCCACTAGGTTTGTCAAGCTGGGAACCCAAGCTTCCTCAAACTTGCCGGAGCCTTGCCCTCACCTTCAAATAGCTTACTGTCCCAGGACATAGCTTAACTAGAAGAGATGGATGGGTGAGACTGGCTTGAAGACAGGGTTGTGAGAGGAAAAGGGCGGGGGAGGAAGGCTAAGGGGAGTAAAGTTAAATAACTCCGCTGGTGTGAACACAAAACTTGCATCCCTTTCTCAGGAAGATCATGAGAACCATCCCACTGCTCTTTCATCCCGCTTAACCTCTGATCATCCTTAACACTTTCCTTTTTTCCTCTCTCGCCCATCTCCAATCCTTCACCAAATGCTATGGATTCTACTTCCAAACAATATCCCTGATATACCTACTCTTCTTCACACAGTGGTAATAAGTTACATTTTAAAACCATGAATCAGAACGTATCATTTTTCCGTTATGTACTTAGCACATAACCTACAACCTTTCTGCTTGTCCACCAGGCCCTGATAACCTCTCTTGGCTCCTGCCCCTTTGGCTTTGCCTCAACAGCTCTTGTACCACCCACCATGCCCCAGCCACACTGGCCTCCCTGTTCCGATTACCACGCACTATTCTTCCTCGTGGCCCTTCCCTTTCCTCAACCCCCAACTCTTTCCTTCCCGTTCACCTTCAGATTTCAGTTTAAATGCCCTTTTCTCAGAGAGGACTTCTAAGATTCTTCCAATCTGAGTGAAGACCCTCTACTAGATTCTCCCAGAGCTCCCCATATTTCTCCCCCAGAGAAAGTATCACACTTTGTCATTAGGTACTAGTGGTTCTCTAAATGGAGTTTCTAGGGGCTTTCCTTGTGGTCCAATGGCTAAGATTCTACACTCCCAAAGCAGGGGCACAGGTTTGATCCCTGGTCAGGGAATTAGATTCCACATGCTGCAACAAAATATCCCACATTCCACAACAAAGATAAATTGTTGTGCTACAACTAAGACCAGCGAATAAACCAGACACAGCCAGATAAAAAGCAAACAAAAGCAACAAAAACCAAATATAGCTGCTAGACCGACAGTATCAGCATTACCTGGAAACTCATTAGAAAATGCAAATGATTGGGCCGCACTCCAGACCTACTGAATCAGAAACTGAGGGTGGGCCTTGAATCTGTGTTCCACCAAACCTCTGGGGGAGTCTAATGCACACTAAGGTTTGAGGGCCAGAACTTATTGCTATTCCTGTGACAAGCTGATTGACATCTGTCTTCCCCACTTGACTGCGAACCCCACGAGCTCAGCGCCTGGCGCAGAGCAGGTACTTAATACAACTTTGGTGAATGAATGAATTCATAAATGAGTGTTATATGGATTGGCTGGGAGGGATGCCAAGGAAGCCCAGATCAAAAATGTAGATCTGCCCCAGGCTCCCACAGCTTGCTCTGTTCACAGACCTCAATGGCGAACACACCAGCCAGGCCCCAGCTCCTGTCCAGCTCATGGAGTGTGTTTCGGGACCCATCGAGGTTACAGTATTCTAACCCATGGCATCCCTGCTGTAGACACAACACATCGGCTGGCCTTCNCACATTCCACAACAAAGATAAATTGTTGTGCTACAACTAAGACCAGCGAATAAACCAGACACAGCCAGATAAAAAGCAAACAAAAGCAACAAAAACCAAATATAGCTGCTAGACCGACAGTATCAGCATTACCTGGAAACTCATTAGAAAATGCAAATGATTGGGCCGCACTCCAGACCTACTGAATCAGAAACTGAGGGTGGGCCTTGAATCTGTGTTCCACCAAACCTCTGGGGGAGTCTAATGCACACTAAGGTTTGAGGGCCAGAACTTATTGCTATTCCTGTGACAAGCTGATTGACATCTGTCTTCCCCACTTGACTGCGAACCCCACGAGCTCAGCGCCTGGCGCAGAGCAGGTACTTAATACAACTTTGGTGAATGAATGAATTCATAAATGAGTGTTATATGGATTGGCTGGGAGGGATGCCAAGGAAGCCCAGATCAAAAATGTAGACCTGCCCCAGGCTCCCACAGCTTGCTCTGTTCACAGACCTCAATAGCGAACACACCAGCCAGGCCCCAGCTCCTGTCCGGCTCATGGAGTGTGTTTCGGGACCCATCAAGGTTACAATATTCTAACCCATGGCATCCCTGCTGTAGACACAACACATCAGCTGGCCTTCTTCCAGCCTCAGGTACTCGAAAAGGCTTTGGACAACATTTTTCTCTATACATTAAAAAAAAAACTTTTTGTTTTATATTGGCAGATAGCCAGTTAACAATGTTGTGATGGTTGCAGGTGGAGAGCAAAGGGACTCAGCCATACACATACATGTATCTGTGTTCCCTCAAGCTCCCCTCCCAGCCAGGCTGCCACATTACGTGGCAGCAGCTCCCATTCACTATACATTTTAAATCCTTCTTTTGGAAACCTCAGAGCTCCCCTGAGGGTAGAGTGGGTTGAGCTTAGTCTTTTGAGAGCACTGCTTCCTGCCTAAAAGGCAGAACCAACAAAGAACTGCTTCCAGAGAGGCTAAGTATCTATTACGAAGCACATGGGATAGTCAACTCCCAAGAGCTGGCATGTGCCAAGCACTCACTACGTGTCCGACACTATCAAGAGATGCACAATTCCATACGATCCTCAGAACGATGCCGTGAAGTGGGCTATTACTCCACTCTACTGATTTTTAATGAACCTTAATGAGATGAAATACCTTGTTTTACATCACTCCTTCAGCAGTGGTAGAGCCAGGACTTTAACCTAATTCTGTCCAAACACTCCTCATTCTTAACCCATTACATTATACAATTGCCCGTTAAGTCAGAGAGAGCCACAGACTCTTAGAGCCACTTCTGGTGAACAACCAGCATGTCGAGTGCATTTCATTGGCTCCAAAGGCTTCCCAATTAGTAATACTAGGGAGTGCCCCAGGGTGCCAGGGTACCACCCAGCCAGTGTGTAGTTTAGCACGTACCTGCTAAATTACAGAGTACAGAACTGTAGCATCATCACCATGGGTATTTGACCCAGATCTCAAATATTTTGATTAAACTTGTGCTCAGACCAGACTCCCAATAGACTACAGACCCCACTAAACCCATGCCAGAGACAAGACCCGCTGGATCAACCTTGAGCCTGAAACAACTGGTGAAGACTATCTGTGTTCACAACATACACACAAGCAGAGTTAACCAGCAAGGGGGTGAGAAATGTTCACCTTGGGACGGTGCTAAAATTCCTTCAAGCTGCCAAGGGGCTATTTATGGCAGTGGAAGATGGCATTTTCTAGATTAAATTGGACGTGTCTGAAAATGGGCCTCCAAAACCCAAGCAATTTTTCACTAACAAAAATCAGGTCTGCGGTTACAATTCATAGCCAATATTCTATTCAGTTTTAGTACCCTCAGTGGTCTGGGTCTCTGCCACGTGCTATTGATAATATAAAAATGAATAAGACACATACCTGCCCTCATAAAGTTTATGATTGACGACACATGATGTTTATGGGGGCAGAGAGTGGAGGCTGTTGGTGAGGATAGAACAAGTGCACTGAAATAATCGAGGAGCCAGAACCTAGGTGCCCAGGCCACGTGCTTGGGTGGCCAAGGGAGGAGAGACATCGAGTGCAACAGAACGTTGCAGGGGAGCCCTCATGAAGAGCGTGACTTTCTGAGCTGGGCTTTGAAGGAAGAAAGAGGAAAAGGCTCAAGCAAAGCACAAAGGTGAAGACACTGCAGACATGCTCTGCAAGATCTTGAGCTGAGGGTCCTGACCGAGAACAGACAACCGGAGAGCAAGCCAGAGGGGGAGGGGAGCGGCTCAGAGAGAACAGTGGGGAGCACCTCCCCTGTCGTTCCCTGCCCCCATCACGTGGTCTGAGATTTCAGTTTCCTAAACATGCTAGGTCTAAACTGTTTCTAGAATCTTCCAACATGCTAAGAATGCACAGCGTTCTTCTTTTTCTGCTGTCTCGTGGTCCTATCCTCCTTTCTGGATGGCAGCGAATTGAAAGATTAAGGGAACACACTCAAGCTCATGCATGCCCCCTGCCAAACCCCTGCTCACTCACTCAGGCATGAATGAGCCAAAGGCAGCAGCCTCCAACGATGCAGGGGACGGGGAGGGAGCAGACTGACATCAGCGGTCTCGGCCACTAGCTCTGTGGAACCTGGGGCAAGTGACCTAACCTCAGTTTCATCCATTGTAACAAGAGGGTTAGATCAAGTGATTGTGGAGGTCTTTTCCCATTATGAGATTTTCTGGCTCCTTCCATTTTATCATTTGCAGTCTCTTTAAGGAGGACAAATACCTTCTTCCTGAAGTGAATTATCACACAATCCAAACAAGATTAATAGCATAAATAAAATGCCCAAGAGTTGGAAATAGAAGGGAGGAGCTCAAATGACTTGAATATAATAGTGGCGGGTCAGTCCATTGTTGAAGGAATGTATGTGCATCATAATACAGAACTATGCAAGTGTCAATAGGAACAGAGCTTGTGCAAGCAGGCTGGCAGAAAACAGCTGGGCAGAGATGGCACGATTAAAGTGGCATTGTTGGTTGAGTTGTTCAAATATAGAATTTTCTTTCTAACTTGATTTTTCTTTTAAAACGTTATGCCTGTTACAGAATAGTCTTGTGGTTGCCAAGAGGGAGAGGAGGAGGGAGAAGGGGAACTGGGAGTTTGGGGTTAGTAGATACAAACTGTTACATTTAGAATAAACAACAAGGTCCGACTGTATCGCACAGAGATTTATACCCAAATCTCCTGGGATAAACCATAAAATGGAAAAACAATATTAAAAGAGAATGTATATTTGTGTATAAGTGAGTCACTGCTGTAGAGCAGAAATTAGCACAACACTGCAAATCAACAATACTTCAATAAAAAATAAAAACCAAACAAAAATGTACGACTATTAATGACCTTCCCAGGTGGCTCGGTGGTAAAGAATCTGCCTGTGATACAGGAGACATGGGTTTGATTCCTGGGTTGGGAAGATCCCCTGAAGGAGGAAATGGCAACCCACTCCAGTATTCTTGCCTGGACAATTCCATGGATAGAGGGGCCTGGTGGGCTACCGTCCATGGGGTCTCAAAGAGTTGGACATGATTGAGCATGCCCTCTGGAGAAGGCAATGGCACCCCACTCCAGTACTCTTGCCTGGAAAATCTCATGGACAGAGGAGCCTGGTGGGCTGCAGTCCATGGGGTCGTGAAGAGTAGGACACAACTGAGCGACTTCACTTTCGCGTTTCACTTTCCTGCATTGGAGAAGGAAATGGCAACAACCCACTCCAGTGTTCTTGCCTGGAGAATCCCAGGGACGGGGGAGTCTGGTGGGCTGCCGTCTATGGGGTCGCACAGAGTCGGTCACGACTAAAGCGACTTAGCAGCAGCAACAGAGCATGCCCTCACACACACACACACACACACACACACAATTATTAATACCAATTATAGATTATATGAAACTGATTTTATCATGCAGTTCATTTTATTATTTAACTTTAATAATTCTATAACATCTCCCCAGAAGGCCCTTTGTATTGGAAGTGGGAGGCAGGGCATATCCTGGGTCCCTCCAGGCCTCTCCAACATCATATTTACCAACACACTACGTTAGTAAAAAGAGAACTTCTTCATAACACACATACATTGCCACCATTCAGAACCTTTCCATAAGAAATTGTGGAACTCTCGAGAAATGGAAATCCCCTTTTTTCCCCCATCACCCACCCAATAGACAGGAAAGAGAAGAAGACACAGTGGTATGTGAGCCAGCAGATTTGTTCGTCAGTGGAAATGACACCTCAGCCCACTGCCCTGTCTGCGTGCTGTGAGATGAGAACAGAAGAAGGCCCTGCAGGTGCCTGTCGTCTTCGTCTCTTCATTTCTTGGATCAGTTTATATCTTGAACCGTGTGAGTTCTGAACTCTGCCCTTCCCCTGTGTGAGGCTGCGCTGGCCTTGGGTGAAGCTTTTTTCAAGCAGAGGCGAGCAAGACAGAAGGCATCTCTGCCGTGTGTGAGGGATATGTGACATGGAGCCAGCTCAGGGCTGGTGGGAATTTCCTCCCTCCTGCCCCTTGCCCACATCTGGCTTAGCAAGTGGGAGAGGAGAAATGGAGAGATGCGTGACCCAGAGGCCAGCTTAGGTGGGACACAGGTGTGGTTTACAGGCAAGAAGCACTGGGAGGCATTTGTTCTCACAGCTTTAGCTTAGATACGAACATCTCCTGGTTATTCTTCCCTGCAGAGAAATCTGCAAGATAAAGAGTGGGTTTTTAAAATATATATTTATTTATTTGGCTGGCCAGGTCTTAGCTGTGGCATGTGGGATCTAGTTTCCTGACCAGGGATCAAACCCTGGCCCCCTGTATTAGGAGTGCAAAGTCTTAAGCCACTGGACCGCCACAGAATCCAAAGACACTGGTTCTGCTGATAACATTGAGGCAGCTTTCTTCTTGTGTCCTTGTTGTCGGCCCAAGCAGACCCTTGTCCTTATATAAAGTTACGTGTAAAACACTGAATTTTTGCTGACTTTGGACTCTTCTCTGACGGGCTGTTAAGTCTAAATGAATTAAGTACCTTCACACACTCCTGGGTCCTTCCGCACACAGAGATGGGTCGCCCTGCTGTACCCTGTCTTTATTTCTCTATCAAATTTCACACTTTGTTTCCCAGAAACCTATATGATACATTTTGGGTCAAACAAAGCTAATTAGATCTCCCCAAATCCTTGCAACAGGGGAAATATGAAACCCATTTCAGAGAAGAAAAAGCCAAATCTCAGCTAAGGAAAAGAACCTTGTAAGACTTGAGGGGAAAACTGGGACAGACAGATCCCCACCGCACCCCAGCCCAGAGTGAGATGGTGGAGACACCTTGTCTTTTCCCATCTGGAAGAAAGCTGGCTGCTCACTTCTTCCTTTCTTTCCTCAGCCCCAGGTTCCACCCATTATCAAAATTCCCAGACTCCTATATCCACAAGTCTCCTCATCACCCTTGAATCTCCTAGAGGAAAGACCTGCTTTGTAGACTCCTGTAAACATCACCAATCTAAGGATACCCAGCAGGCTGGAATCTGAGCAGTGCCCTCAGCAGAGCTGAGGTGTACAAAAGCTTGCCAGGTCATCTATCAAGATCAAATTATCAGCAAATTTGCCCCTAATGAAAAACAGGCTGAAGGGGCAAGGTGACTGAGCCTGTAAAACTGGCGCTGTGTCTGCCCCTCACTGTAAAGACTCCAGTTTGTGGGTTGCATATACAAGACAAACTTTGGGTTTCTGGAGAATTCAAATAAACACAGATGCCCCAGATTTTGATCTGTGTTTTTTCCCCAAGTACAAGTGCTCTTTACTTGGGGGAAGCACTTTGATCCGCTGTGTTTTCTTTTATTTTTAAAAAAGTAATGCATGATTGTAAAGAATTCAAACATAAACATAACGGAGAGTGAAAGCATCCTTCCTCTTTCTTTACACAACGCACTGCCCAGAGATAATCACCACATCCACTGTAAATCTTGGAGATTTTCTGCCCTTTTGGTGACAGTCCCTAACCTCAGAGCCATGACCACCTGCACGAGTGCAGAAGAGGCAATAATGATGAAATACGCTCTGCACACTGAGAGTTCACTCTGTGCCGCGCTGTTGGAAGCATTTCTGCATGCACAGCTTATTCAATCTGCATGACACCCCCCCAGGCTGGCAGAGGCAAGATTCAAACTCAGGCATCTGAATCCAGGATCTGGGCTGGATAGAACTCACTCTGCCACTCAGTGTATCGTCCCCATCCTTGTGATGTCCAGGCTTAGGCAGCTACTGCTTGGTCTTGACTCTTCAACCCTTAGCTTTGGAGTCAGACAAATCTTGGTACATCTGTCTCTACCACTCACTAGCTCTGTGATTCTGGGCAGATCTTTTAACCTCTACGTGCCTCAGTTTTCTCATTTGTAAAACAGGGAGACCTGTGAGGGAAGAAAGGTAAGAAATGCTAACACCATTAACAAAATACCTAGTACACTCTCTTGTTGTGTGCCAAGTTGCTTCAGTTGTGTCTAGCTCTTTGCGATCCCATGGACTGGGACCCACAACGTTCCTCTGTCCATGGGATTCTCCAGGCAAGAATACTGAAGAGTGGGTTGTCATTTCCTCCTCCAGGGTATCTTCCCAACCCAGGGATCAAATCCGCGTCTTTTATGTCTTCTGCATTGGCAGGCGGGTTCTTTACCACTAGCGCCACCTGGGAGGTTGTACACTCTACATTCTGCTGCCGCTAAGTCTCTTCAGTCGTGTCTGACTCTGTGTGACCCCATAGATGGCAGCCCACCAGGCTCTGCCATCCCTGGGATTCTCCAGGCAAGAACACTGGAGTGGGTTGCCATTTCCTTCTCCAATGCAGGAAAGTGAAAAGTGAAAGTGAAGTCGCTCAGTCGTGTCCTACCCTTAGCGACCCCATGGACTGCAGCCTACCAGGCTCCTCCATCCTAGATGTTCAATAAATTTTTTTGATGTGGACCATTTTTTTTAAAGTCTTTATTAAATTTGTTACAATATTGCTTTAGCTTTATGTTTTGTTTTTTGGTGTCTGGGCTTGTGGTACTTAAGCTCTTGGACCAGGGATTGAACCCATGCCCCTTCAATGGAAAACAAAGTCTTAATCACTGGGCTGTCAGGGAAGTCGCTTGATAAATACTTCTTAATGAATATTTGTTCAAATGAAAGTGGCAATAGTGGATCCTCTCACTGCTGCTGCTGCTGCTGAGTCGCTTCAGTCGTGTCCCACTCTGTGCGACCCCATAGATGGCAGCCCACCAGGCTCCCCCATCCCTGGGATTCTCCAGGCAAGAACACTGGAGTGGGTTGCCATTTCCTTCTCCAATGCATAAAAGTGAAAAGTGAAAGTGAAGTTGCTCAGTCATGTCTGACTCTTCGCGACCCCATGGACTGCAGCCCACCAGGCTCCCCGTCCCTGGGATCTCCAGGCAGGAGCACTGGAGTGGGGTGCCATTGTCTTCTCCGCATCCTCTCACTAGGTTTACTTTTATTATACTATTGTGTTGATGTTATAAATAATAGGCTATTGTCTCCTATTGACACTACACTCCTTGCATCTTTATCTCTGTGAGAGATATTAAGATTATTTGTATTGAGTGATATATCTCATACCAGAGCCAAAAGGGCCGTTCTTTTTGTTACAGTTATTGTTTACTTTTTTTTTTTTTTACTAGAGTATAGTTGATTTACAGTATTGTGTTAGTTTCAGGTGTATAGCAAAGTGAGTCAGCTATACGTATACATATATCCACTCTTTTTTTCTTTTTTTAGATTCTTTTCCCATATAGGCCATTAAGGAGTATTGAGTAGACTTCCCTGTGCTATCCAGTAGGTCTTTATTAGTTATCTGTTTTATATCTAGTGGTGTGTACAGATCAATTCCACTCTCCCAGTTTATCCTCCCCTCCCTACTCCCTGGCAAGCAGAATTTTGTTTTCTACATCCGTGACCACTCTTTATTTTTTGGTTATTTATCAAGAATTTCATTTGCAAGCATGTCACATATGGACACTCCCAGCAAGTGTCCTATCGGTCATTTTATTGTTAAATCCTAAATCTTGGCAGCATGTGCCCAATGAGTTAGGGTTTTTCCTAAGTATGGTACCTGACACTTGCTTAAGCCAATCTGGCCTTGGATATATATTTTTGCAACAACTTTATTGATATGTAACTTGCTTATCATGAAATTCACTCTTAATTTTAAAGTGTACAAATCAGGGGGGTTTGGGCACAAGGTTGGGCACCCATCACCACTATCTAATTCTAGAAGCTTTTCATCACTGGAAAAAAAAAAATCCCATACTCCTAAGCAGTCACTGTCCATTCTTCCTGCCTGCTAAGCCCTGGCACCATTCATATCCTTTCTGTCTCTGTGGATCTGCCCATTCTGGACACTTCATATGAACGGAATCGTACAATATGTGGCCTTCTGTGACTGGCTTCTTTCTCTTAGCATAACGTTTTTGAGGTTCCTTTATGATGCAGCATATAGTAGTATGTCATTTCTTTTATGGCCGAATAATATTCCATTATATAGCATAATACCTTTATTTATACAATTATCAGTTCAGTTCAGTCGCCCAGTCATGTCCAACTCTTTGTGACCCCATGGACTGTAGCACGTCAGGCTTCCCTGTCCATCACCAACTCTCTGAGCTTGCTCAAACTCATGTCCATTGAGTCTGTGATGCCATCCAACCACCTCATCCTCTGCCGTCCCCTTCTCTTCTTGTCTTCAATTTTTCCCAGCATCAGGGTCTTTTCTAATGAGTCAGTTCTTTGCATCAGGTGGCCAAAGTATTGGAGCTTCAGTTTTACCATCAGTCCTTCCAATGAATATTCGGGACTGATTTCCTTTAGAATTAACTGGTTTGATCTCATTGTAGCCCAAGGGACTCTCAAGAGTCTTCTCCAACACACAGTTCAAAGCATCAATTCTTTGTCGCTCAGCCTTCTTTATGGTCCAACTGTCACATCCATACACGACTACTGGAAAAACCATACCTTTGACTAGCCTTCTTTATGGTCCAACTGTCACACCCATACACGACTACTGGAAAAACCATACCTTTGACTAGATGGACCTTTGTCAGCAAAGTAACGTCTCTGCTTTATAATATGCTGTCTAGGCTTGTCATAGTTTTTCCTCCAAGGAGCAAGCGTCTTTTATTTTAGCCATTCTAGTGGGTGTGAAATGGGATCTCACTGTGGTTTTGACTTGCATTTTCCAAATAACTAGTAATGTTGAGCATATTTCATGAGCTAAATGGCCATTTGCATATCTTTGGAAAAATGTCTATTCAAACATTTTAAAATGTGGGTTGTTGGCCTCAGGTATTTTTGTAACAGCTGTTGCATGTATGCAAGGATCACAGGTTTACCTGTGTCTGACCTATACTTGATTCTGACTCCATCATTTGCATATGTGACCTCAAGCAAGATTATTTCACTTCTTTGACGTGTTAGTTGCTCAGTCGTGTCTGACTCTTTGCAACTCCATGGACTGTAGCCCATCCATGGAATTCCCCAGGCAAGAATACTTGGGCAGCTTGCCATTTCCTACTCCATTCATTTCTTTCAACCTTAGCTTAATTATCCATAAGAAGGGGGTCCACACTTCTCTCCCAAGACTGTTTTGAGGAGCAAATGGGATGTAGAAGCATCAAGCACAGATTGGGGTACCCAATCGACACTCAAAAGTTTGTTAGACCTTTTTATCACTCCACCCGCATCTTAGACATGTTTTCCCTTAGGAAGATAGTATTTGACCCTGACGGAGTCTGAGTAAGCTCCGGGAGTTGGTGATGGACAAGGGAAGCCTGGCATGCTGCAGTCCACGGTGTCTCAAGGAGTCAGGCACGACTGAGCAACTGAACTGCACTGAACTGAACTAGACCAAATTCAACATGGCCAATGGAGTGGACTGAAGTCTAAAAGGCAGGGCCTCCAGCTGGAAAAGGTCAGTGAGTTTTCTATGAGTTTTCAACCCACACAACAATGTCTCCACTTTGGGGTGAGCGGTGTCATGGCCTTGCTGACCTCTGCCTGAGATAATCTGAACAAATAGAAGCCATCTCAGTAACCTAAAAAATAAGACAGAGACAGTTATAAAAGAGGGATTGTAACCCCTTCTGTCGGCACCAGTATTCTGTAAAATCATCCTAGTTTTGAATAGTAAGAGTTTAAGAATGAGTGGCTTGAGAGCTTTGGGTAACATGACATTCAGAGTCTGCCTTTTCATAAGAGCAAGTCTGCCTCTTGCTTATTAACAGTCTGGTAATGCACAAGGCCTGTCATTTGTTCTTTCTCTAATGAATGGATAGACTGTTTAATTTCCTGATAGGCAACCTAGTAATTTTAGTCTCGTGCACCAAGCCTTTGTCTGGCTTGTTCCATGTGCATAAAAACAACCTTCTTCCTCTTGCTATCATGTGCTGTTTTTCTTCCCATTATAGCTCAGCTCAAAGGCCATTTCCTCCAAGTAGTCTTCTCTATTAGGGGAGTATAAGCCCTGAAGGAGTGGTCAGGCTGATAAGTGCACTCTGTTATTAATCCTGTAATCATTGATTGAGCATGTATTATGGGTAAGACATTGTGCTGTGTCCTGGGAAAGGGATATGACATAGTCTGTGCCTTCAAAGGCTCACAATGTGTTGGATAAAATGGA
This sequence comes from Redunca redunca, assembly GCA_006410935.1. NCBI lineage: Eukaryota > Metazoa > Chordata > Mammalia > Artiodactyla > Bovidae > Redunca > Redunca redunca. The sequence goes on along the minus strand of SJYQ01016455.1, from coordinate 93,368 downwards.
TGTATAAACAGATATTTACAAATAACCTCATGTTTGAATGATTGCCACAAAGTGATTTTTTTATCACCACAGCATAGGGAGTAGAGTTTGCAAGAATAGTAGACTCTGAAGTTTCATCTTTGTTTAGGTGTCCTTTGGGCAACCCCTTCATTTACATACAGCCATTAGCAGGGAAGACAAAAACATATACATTTTTTCATTTTTCTGTGTCAAGGCATACTTTGGAGAAGGGAACCAGCAGAGAAGAAACAAAACAAAATAGATTTTAGATATTATTTCTCTAAATAGAAAAATAAAAGGAGAAATCACAGGAAAGTATTACAATCAATTTATGGTATTGTTTTGTTATGTTTAAGTAAAAGCTGCAGGGAGAAATTTAGGCAAGGAGAGGACAATGTCATTTTCAACATCCCCCAGAACCTGACAGAGGTTTTCCTGTAACCCCATGTACAGAGTCCTCAGCGTTCTCTAGATTTCCTTCTGCTCATATTTAAAATGAAGAGGGTGAACCAGCAGGTCTTGACAATTCCTGATGGTTCTGAGAGCCTATGAATCAGAGAGGGCAGTCTATTCATGGGTTTATTTTTAGCTGTGAGAAAGGAAGAAAATATGAATAGCAGGAAAAATGGAGCTGTCTTAATGCTTATTTGGACATAGAGGGCAGTGAAGGAGGAAGAATGACACTGTTCGTTGCTTTTCTTCCTTGGTGGTGGGTCAGAACCACAGCACAGGGACACAGAGCCTGATGGAAACAGAGAGGAAGCTCAGGAAGACTAGGAACTGAGGAAGACTGCCATCGGGCCCAGGCAGCATCATTTGTCTAGATTAGGAAACGTTCAACCAAGTGTAGTAACCAGGCTCTAATGTGGTAGAAAAGATGTGGACATCAAGAACAGTTTTTTTCTAAAATAAAGGACAATGGCAGGTGGCCAGCAGCCCCCGAAAGATGTCCAGGACAGTGTGCTATATAAATCCCAGGAAGCAGCTCCCTGGGGGACTCTGGTCACGATGTTTGTGTAGCAAGGGCTGGATGAGGCAGGATGCCAATAGCACTCTGCAGGCAGACTGAAGACAAGCCATCCCTGACTCATATCTCCAGCTGAAAGAACACCTTGGGCCAGCCAAGCCTTTCCCTCTCCATCGTGAATGTTTCATCCTCTTATTTCTTTAAATCACATCTATCAGATTCCTATTCTCTCTGCTGCATCACTACACCTGGGTCTAAGTACAACTGTCAAAACAATTAGTGTCCTCTCAGAAAGATCCTCAAGAAATACCTCCCAGTCTAACAACTACACAGGTGGCACACAGTACCATTATATGCCCTAACCCCTCCTTCTGGCCTCATTGATTTATCCTCCCATGTAAGTTTTCATTCATTTTTTCATTCAGTACTGAGCTTCTAAAGTTGGGGACCTTGGGCAAGTCACTTAACCTCTCTGTACCCCAGCTTTTCATCTGCAAATGGAATCATGGTAGCTATATTATAGCTGTTAGAGTTAAGTGAGTTATTATATGAGCAGTGCTTAGAACAGTCTTGGCACATACTAAGCACCATATAAGCATTAGATTTTATCATTGTTATTATTCATTCATCTTACTACTATGCAACAGGCTAGCTGAGCACTGTGCTACGTTAGCGACTCTAAGATGTGCCTTCAGAGAGCATGCTGTGGCCCAAAATAGTAGCCTTGTAAAGTATTATCATTATTAATATTGAAAGGAAAAGTACTCTACACATGACCAGGAGAGAGAATTGAATGGAGAATAACAGAGGAGATGTCGGAGGGGAGAGAGGGGAGAGACTGATGTGGGCGCAGGGATAGGTGAGCGCGCCATTGATACGTGCACTGTGAGTTGATGGAGACACACTCGAGTCAGATGCATTCCCGGATTCTGTGCTAAGATGAGAGACGTGGAATAAAGACCTCACTTTGGGAGTCACTGAAAGGTAAACGACAGCAGGAGGGAATGAGAGACAGCAAGAGGAGAGAACCTAAGATGGAACCCTGGGAGGGACATCTTCATGAAAAGATAAGTGGAGAAAGAGAAACGTTCAGAGGACACTGAGATGAAACAGAGTAAGTAGGAGGAAAACCGGAAGAGTGACAGCAAAGAGATCTCTGGAGAGGGGAGTTCCAACGAGAAGCATGTGATCGGTAATGTCAAGAAGACTGAAAAGTCCATGGGATTTAGCACCAAGAGGCCACTATGAGCCTTCCACCTTTGGGGAAGGTGGAGGGACCACATCCATTTCTGCATGAATCCAGATGTGGATGAAGGTGAAGTGGCTACAACGAGGTACGACTCTCCTAGAACCCGGCAGCTCAGGTAGGGAGGAAAAGGAGTGAGCAGCTGGAGAGGGAGGCAGGCTAGAGGAATCTCACCTCCCACCTCTCCTCTCTTCCCTCCTTACAGCTCAGGGTCCAGCCAGTGAAGTGCAGAAAACTCCATGCTCTGAACATGCTGTGTCGTTTGTAACTTCATGCATTTTTCAAAGCATTGTGGTAAAATATATATAACATAAGATTTACCATTTTGACCATTTTTAAGTGTGTACAGTTCAGTGGCATTAAGACCATTCACATCACTACGCAACCTTCACCACCACTCATCTCCAGAATGTTTTCACCCTCCCCGGCTGAAACTCCATGCCCATTAAACAGGAACTCCCCATTCCCTTCTGTCCCAGCCCCTGATAACTACCAATCTACTATTTGTCTATAGTTTTGACTACTCTCGGCACCTCACATATGGGCTTCGGTGGTGGCTCAGACAGTAGAGGAACTGCCTGCAATGTGGGAGACCTGGGTTCAATCCCTGGGTGGGGGAGACCCCCTGGCATCTCATATAGAGTGGAATCATACAACATCTGTCCTTCTGTGACTGGTTTATTTCACCATGTCTTCAGTGTTCACCATGTCATAGCATATGTCTGAATGTCTTTTTAAGGCTGAATAATATTCCATTGTATGTATGTATACACCACAATTTGTCCATTAATGGGCATGTTGATTGCTTCCACCTTTTTGGTCTTGAAAATGCTTCTCTAAACATGGGTGTACAGAGTACCATTCCTTTCTCCCTTTCCTTTTATAGCTCTCACTATCCCTGTGATCCACCACCTGGAAGGAACTTACAACCCCGGAAATTAAGCTCCTCACATGGTTATTTTTCTTATGTTCTTAAATTGTAGCTGTTTATACTCTTAGTACAAAGGGTCTAGTATTTGTTCTCGTTAAAAAATAAATGGGTGTACAAATACCTGTTGAGTTCCTGCTTTAGCTCCTTTGGGTACACACATACAAGTGGCATTGCTGGATCAAACTGTAATTCACTGTTTAATTTTCGAGGAATCATACCATCTTCTGTAGCGGCTGCACCATTTTACACTCCCACCGACGGTGCAATTCCAAAAAGCATTCCAATTTCTCTATATCCTCATCAACACTTGTTATTTTCTGTTGCTTTTTAAAAAAATAATAGCAATCTTAACAGGCAGGAAGACCTTTGTGGCTTTTTGTGTGTTAATTTTAGCGAAAATATCCTGCCTCCTCCTGTCATCCATGCGAACCAGGAACTTCTCGGTGCCTTTGAGTGGATTCTGAGATTCACTCCCGACAGAGTTAACCACTCTTTACAAATCTATTTATTTGTTTATTTGTCTGTGCCAGGTCTTTTAGTTATGGCATGCTAATTCTTAGCTGTGGAATGTGGGATCTAATTGCCTGACCAGGGATCGAACCTGAGCCCCCTTGGAGTGCTGTCTTAGCCACTGAACCACCAGAAAAGTCCCTTCACAGCAATTTAACTAGGTACATTCACGTCTGTTGGACATCCAAATTTTACAAGTGGCCTTGTATTGTGTACTCTTTCTTTCTTATTTCACTTGTCTAATTTATTATTTACGTATTAAATACATTAACTAATTAACCTTTATTGTATTTTATAAAAGTATTCACTCACAATGGATTGGAAATTAAAAACAAAACATAAACCTGGCCTTTCACCACAGAGAGCGTGGGGACCACTAGAATAAACGGTAAGCCTCAGGGCCCTGCGCTGAAGGCCCTCCGCAGAGAGCTGTCCGTGCAGGGCTCAGCACTCGGGGGGCAAGGTGTCTGCCCTGGCCTAGGAAGGGGCCCTCGTCTCCTGACGGCTCCCTGCCCTGGCCTGGGTTGTCTGCGCCTTCTTGCGCTCCCAGAGGCCTCTGTACACCACACAACAAACCTTACTGTTCTGAAGTGACCTGGGATGTCTGAGGAGAATCACAGGTGAGGAGTCTGAAGGGATGCCCGTCCCCAGATCCAGCAGGACACAGGGGCGTCCGAGTGCGTCTGCTTTCCCTCCTCTGTTCCACGACGTGCCACTCTGCTGTTCTCTGCTCTGAGCGCTCTGCAGTCTCCCTTCACTATGAACACTCCATAAATATTTGTGGGCAAGCCCAGTGAAAACATTAAAACACCATTCTCTTCTCAGACATACTGTGTTGATGCCATTTAATTGAATGTTTTCGTCCCTGGGTTCGTAATTCTTTTGTTCTAACTTAACCATCAAATTTAGCTTCGCGTCAGAGCCCGCAGCTTCTGGCGTGAGTCTGTGTAAAATGGGGCAATTTAGTAAGCGGTGTTCCATTTATAATCCTGGTGTTTGACCTGGGCAGCGAGGGCTCTTCTGTTAACAGGTGACGTCACCAGCCCCTGTCCTGATGCAGCTGAACCACAAACTGCCCCAGGCACCGGGTGTGAGATCCCCTTCTCACCGCAGTCCCGAGCCAGGTCACAGGCGTGTGCTTGCAAGGTTCTGCCCTTGGCTCCGCAGACCTCCCCAGAAAAGGCCAGGGCTGGGGCATGTAAAAGTTCCCGTTCACGAAGCATTTACTATATGGGCTCTGTTCTAAGTCCTAAACAAGCACCAGCTCATTCAGTTTCCCCCCAGATCCTTTGAGGAAGGCACCTTTTTTTTTTATAACTGTGGTAAAATATACATAACATAAAACTTAATCATTGTAACCATTTTCAGTTCAGTGAGATTTAGTATACATTCGCATTGTTGTACAACTATCCTCACCATCCATTTCCAGCACTTTTTCATCTTTCCAAACTGAAACTCTATATCCAGTAAACAGCAACTCCCCATTCCCCTCCTTCCTCCACTCCCTGGCAAAAATCATTGTACCTTCTGTCTCTATGAATTTGACACCTCTAGAAATGAGGACAGTGTTTTTATTATTACCCCCTTTACAGAAAAGGAAACTAAAGCACAGACAGTGTAAGTCACTTGCCCAAGGTAACAGCTGGCAAACGGAAGAGCAGGCAGCCTGGCTCTGGAGCCCATTAAGCTCCACGTGAAAGTGAATAGAAGTCCCTCTGGGGAGACAGCCAGATACCTCATTTCTTAATGTCCCAATCGTCCATGACACATGGCTGTACCCTGATCAGAAGAGCAGCAGGATACTCTTCGGGTTCAAGACTCAAGGTGGGAGAAAAAGAAACTGGGATGATTCTTACCATTCAATTTATCCTCTCCCAGTCCATTCCACCACACAATGTGCACACACACACACACACACACATACGTGTACACACATACACGTACACACACACACACACACAGAGGCTGTAGTGGCAAGAATCTGACTTTTGGATTCAAACAGATCTGGGTTCCAGGAACAGTTCTGTGATGTATTAAATATCTGCTCTTGGACAACCTGTCTGACCTTTTCTGAATTTCCATTTCTTCTTCATTAATGTGGGAATGACATTATCTACCTTATAGGTAGACTGAGAATAAGGGTTAAAGGAAATGAATTTAGAAAACCATCAGGCACAGAATCTGACACAGACAGGAAGCTCAGTCTTGTAACTTCTGTCCCCCTTTCTTCACCACTTCACCCTTCCTTGAAAAGAAAACTGGAAAAGCCTCCATGAATGCGCTGGAGTCTGGCCAGTCTTTGGCTGTTCGAGTTACCAAGGGCATGGGGAAGAGAAGCGTGAGGAAGAGGAAGAGGTGTGGTTGAGGGGAAGGAAAAGTTGGTACTTGTTCATCCTGGAGGGGGCAATGAAATGAAATCCCCAGAAAAAATGTGCTGCCTCTTTCATCTCAAATATTGGCAGGAAAGTTAGAACAATGGGACTGGTGGGCTCACAATAAAACTGATGCTGTAAAGACCAAATCCTTGCCTGAACTCCCATCTCCCTGGCCAGCAGGCAGGCTGGACAGCTCCTACAGAGCCCAGTGTACTCCCTACTGGCTCCCCAGAACCCCCCAGCGTGCCAGACACACAGGAGTGTGCAGGAAACACCCACTGAATCAGTGAGTGAGACAATACCTGTCACTTGACCACAGACCCTAGAGTGTGTTTTTACTTAGGAAGAGCGAACTGCCTGGACAAATATTTCAGGGTGGATTCCCCCATGCCCTCCACAAGAAAAAAAGTAAAGTTTGGAGAGAGGGTTGATTGATGGCTTTCAGCCACCTGAGGCAGGAGATAAACTTCCTGAAACAGTAAATCTAACTAGTTTGAAAGGTCTGAAACTCTGGGGTGATCTAAATTCTGCTGAGATTGCTTGTAGCTGGAGGGCAAGGAAAGGGGGAGCTGCTGTGCCCCCCAAATTCCTTCTCTTCTTTGCAATGATCCATGCTATTAAAGAAACAAAAAGTTAGCCATGGGGACCTTCCTGGTGGTCCAGTTGTGGAGAGCCCAATCCCTGATCGGGGAGCTGGGATCCCACAACCATGGAACAACTAGGCCCGTGCACCACATCTACTGAACCCGTGTGCCACAACTAGAGAGCCCACGCACCGCAACGGAGATCCCATGTGCCGCAACTAGGACCCCACGCAGCCAAATAAGTAAATGTGTTTTTTTTTTTTTTTTTAAAAAGAACCAATGAGATGGTTCTTTTAAAAAATTATCTTAAAAAAAAAAATGAGCTACACGTGTTATGCCTGCTTCTTTGGAGAAACAAGGGGCAGCTTCAGGAGAACATCTGAAACAGCTAAGGGGTTCCAGAAACAAAGGCATGTTTCTCAAGGAACTGGGTGCTAGGCATTGGTTAGTGGAAGAAAAAAAAACTAGGAGAGAGATAGTTAGCAAACCAGAAACACAGAGACACAGAAAAGAAAGAGGGAAGCAATGGAAACAATGATGATAGAGAAATAAACTCCACACTAGGGAAAGCCACAGAAGAGTCAAGAAGGGAACAGTGAGGACAGGGTGGAGGAGACTTAACCAGGGAGTGAAGAGGAGGCTCCAAGACGGAGCTGGGAAAGGGAGACAGAGGACAAAGCTCGACCTGCAGCTACAGAAAATGAAACATTGTCTGTGTGGAGCCACCTGTGCGAAACAGCAGATGGAAAGCCAGCTTCTTCCTGTGCCTCAAAACAGACTTTTTAGTAAGACTAAAAGTCAGTAACTCACTGCAAAATTGCTTGGTCCCTTGTCCTCTTCTTCAATGTTTTGCTTCTGCCAACAAAACAGTAAAAAAATGTCCCCATCCTTTAACAGCTAGATAATTTCCGAGATTTTGGAAATGAAAATCCCAAAGTGTGATCCTGGAAAGTGACCAAGCAGAAGAGCTGGGTCTAAAGGGATGTTGTTATAAGGATAAGACACTCTGTGACAGCAGTCCTCAGCCTTTTAGGCATCAGGGACCAGCTTCATGGAAGACAGTTTTTTCATGGACCCAGAATCTGGGCGGGGGAGGGGATGGTTTCGGGATGATTCGAGGGCAACAACCTTTATTGTGCACTTTGTTTCTAATTTAATGCTGCTGCTGATCCGACATTTTATCCCTAATCTAACGCCGACACTGATCTGAACAGGAGGTACCAGTACGCGGCCTGGAGGTTGGGGACCCCTGCTCTATGACTTCTAAAAAATTTGGCCCTGATGCCATCTGAGCAGCTCAGCCTAGGAAATGGGGCAGAAGTGAGTATCAAAGTTTAATCCCTCAGGTTCCAGAGGTAGGAGAGACCCTCTGGGGATTCACTCTCTTTGTGAACCAGGGAGTACAAATGTCTTTCATTTTTTGGGTTCCATGAGGAACCCCAGGGAGCCAGTCCAGGCCCAGATGTCCCATCCCTGGAGCTGACAGGCTCTAAACAGAGCTACAGGGCCAAAGTGCCTAGGATGCTTCCTGAGGCACTGGGCTCTAGGTCAGATGAGGGGAGCCTGGGTCATCCCCTTCAGCCAAGATGGCTTCCCTGCTCACCTCACTATGCTCTTCAAATGGTCACTTCCAGGAACGCTTGAAAGGAAAAGTTCAAACACTGCCAAATGAAATGTCTGCCTCTCTTTAAAAATCAGTCCTATCTCTGGGGCAGGCACCTGCAGTCCCGTCTGTGGGGCCGAATTGCAAACGACCTCTTTAGGTGGGCTTAGCCCACTACAGATTCTTCTCCCCTCGCCTCCTTCTAGGAGCACAGTGGTCAGAGAATGAGCACAGCGGTAACAGGGTCTGACTGTTGTGGGGCACCGTCTCTCAGGCCTAACTGGGCCCTCTTGACCCTCTGGGCCTCTTCTGCAACCCCTGGGGGAAAAGCTGTAGAACAGCCATGAAATTCCAGAGTCACCATGGAGAGAACAAGAATCCACAGGTGCCTGTGCTTATTCTAAGACTTCCGACTTCTCCTTTGAGATAACTGGACTTTACTCTTTACCAATAATAGCTTAAGCGCTCACCATGTGCCCCTTTGCTAAATACATTATATGTATTATATCATATAATCCTGATGCAATACTCCAGGTGTTGGATGTTACTGTCCCCAAATTATAGGGAAGGAAACCAGTTCAAAGAATCTAACACATTATTGACTGGAGACATATTAACACTACAAGTGTTAGTTTCTGCAAAAATCCCCTGATCAATAATATTGTTAACCAACTCCTCCCAAGGACATTCGTATAGGGATGAGGGTCTGAACCAGTTCTCTCTAATCTTAAGGCCACACTCGGAATCTTATACTGTGACACCATTTAAGAATTTTAGAGACTTAACCAGTGGTTAAGACTTTGCCTTCTAATGCAGAGAGTGCAGGGTTCAATCCCTGGCCAGGGAACTAAGATCCCACATGCCTTAGTATCAAAAAACCAAAAAATATAAAACAGAAGCAATATTGTAACAAATTCAATAAAGACTTTAAAAATGGTCCACATTAAAAAAATATTAAATACAAAGAATTTTAATAAGATGTTTTAACAAAATTTTAAAGATACAATGATGGGTTCATCAAAAGGAAAAATAGACTATTCTGTTTTCATCCCCACATCCTGGCTCCAGGCATCCTCACCCGGACACTTGCACGCTTGGCTCTCTGCCCTTGAGAGGCTGTATCCTCAACACTCCTACCTCATGGAGGAAAGCCACACTCCCCCAACTTGTAGGGGATCATCTGCTTAAACTAGGCCACCGCCAGAATCATTCATTCCAGAAGGGACTGTGATTCATGTTTGAGCTTTGGAAAATGGTGTTGGTTTAATTTAAAGGGGAGAAGAAAGCAAAATAAAATGTTCAGATGCTGACAGATTTCTTTGGGGCTTAATTTGCATTCATTTTGTTTCCAGAGCATTTGATTTGTTTTTTTATTTTCAAACTGTGTTGTACCACATGCAAGGAAAATAGATTTACTTAATCTGGATCCTGTGACTTCATTGTTTATTGATGTCAATATGGAACAGACGAGGAGTACGAAGAGAGGAATATCAGATGGTTTTCCATCTTCCCTCTGCAAAGCAAGGACCAGAATCACCAAGCCCAGCACTTTTGAGGCTTTGACAAACTTCAGGGCTGACAGCCACATTATATGTCTCCTCCCCAGATCCTTCCTGGGAGCCATGTCAACCTTGACACAAGTGCAATTAGGAGACCTTATTCCTCTCCTTAGGAATAGGATATGTGTTGATGTTCCCAGTGTGTGTTTAAACACACTCCACAAGTAACCTGAGTGTTGACATTCACTGACCCACAAATATTTCAAAAGAGGGAAGCATTGGAGCCTAGCTTCTTACAGAGGCAGAGAAGCAGGCTTTCTGGGATGATGGGAAGTGGGGGGCAGGGCACGAAGTCCATCATTTAGGAAAATCACCATGGTTTCTTAGATCATGCCCCATGGTTGACCTTGTTCTCCACAGAGCTATCATCATAATACAATTATACCATCTTCTTTTTAAAACTTCACCATTTCTTACTAAAATAAATAAACAAACAAAACAATACCCCATGTCTGATGCTGCCATTTACCTATACAATTATTTATTAAGTACTTGCTCTGTGCCAACACAACCTAATTCTTTTTTCTAATCTTTAAAAAAAACTTTTTAAAATTTATTTATCTATTTTTGGCTGTGCTGGGTCTCCACTGATTTGCACGGGCTTTCTCTAGTTTTGGCGAGTCAGGGGCTACTCTTCACTGTGGTGCGCATCCTTCTCAGGGAAGCTGCTTCCCTTATTGCCGAGCACAGGCTCTGGACCTGGCTTCAGTAGTTCCGGCTCAGGGGCTCTAGAGCTCGGGCTCAGCAGTCCTGGTGCATGGGCTTAGTTCCTCGCCAGCGTGTGGAATCCTTCTGGGCCATGGATCGAACCGGCTGTCCCCTGCAACGGCAGGTGGCTTCTTATCCACTGCGTCACCAGGGAAGTCCAGCACAACCTAATTCTGACAGGCTCTCCAGGCATGTCTTCTCCGCCTCTTTCCCTCCACACACCAGGGCATTCCCCCTCTAAGCCCTCCTCCAGGCTGTTCCCTCCCCAACACCTATACATCCGAGTTCTGCCCAGCCTCAAGGACAACTCTTTCATCCCACTTTCTCTAAGAAACCTTCCCATTCCGACCCCCGCCCCCGGGCAGCATTCATCACTTCTCTGACAGCCTGCCACTCCTCCATCCCAGGAAGAAGCAGCTGTTCCCCTCTCCGAGCTCCTGGACCGTCATGCTCTTTCCACACCCCTCTGTTCTTTCTTCGTGACTTGGCAGTATTTCTTCGGTACTGTCCAATGAAAGCAAAGTGCATGCTTATTCTCCTCCCTCCACCTTAAGAACAGAATCAAGCAGCCATTCAGAATATTCTGAGTAAACGGCCACAGGAACACGTTCTGCTCAATTCCCACGCCCCCCATACTCATAATTAGGTCACTGATCACACTCTGCTTAATATTATAAATACCTGTGTACATAATAATTATAAACCACTGAAGGCCTTATTTATCTCTTGATTTATTTATCTTTTTATCTCCCACAACATCTAAAAAGAAACTCCTTTCTCAAAGTGAGTACTCACTAAATGCTACTGAAATGAAGGAAAATAAGAGTAAATTCCTATCCTTCCAGGTGGGGTTAGGGAGATACTGGAAGATGACCTAAATAGTGTGGGGAGGGGGGGATTGCATGCCAGATTGTCAGTTCAATTCAGCTAACATTTATTAGCTACATATATATATGTACAGTAATATAGTATGGTATTAATAATTAATATTAATCATTATTATTAGCTGAACACCTATTAAGTGGGCTACATTTGAGGGTCAAGTTAGAAAAACAAAGGTGAATGTGACATGACTCTGCTTTCCAGAAGACAGAACTACACGACGAGGCAGCCAAACTCCACAGCAAACCCATGAGTGCTAGACTGAGGGCTTGAGCTGATCCACAACTAAGCATCCCATGTCTATAATGATAAAGATAAAAAATTAAGTTCACTTTATTCAGTTTTTTAATATGGCTAAATTTATTCCAAATAAAAGGATTGTTCATTAGTCCAAGAGTACATTCTGTGGGAAGGGGATGGACATTAAACATCCTTTCACACTGAAATAATGGGATAGTAAATGGGTGCTATTTGGTCTGAAAAAGAAAAGGCTGAGAACCTCATGTTGATCCTAACTATTTTTGTTTTAATTTTGCTGCTTCATGAAATCCACACCTGGGATCCAACATATTGAACTTCATAAAGTTGAAGGTGCGTTTGACTGTGTGGTGCGTAGACTGAAGACAAACCCTGGAAGACATTCTCCAAGAAATATCACGGCCCTGTCTGCAGGGGCTCCATCAGTTCCCTGCATGCTGGGGTACAGTGGTCCTAACTCCAGGCTGAGAACTGTTTGGAAACCTTAACTTTCATAAAAAGAGTCTGATTCTGTTCAGTGGACTGTCAAAAATAAGGCTCTATTTGCAAATTTTTCCTCCAGGAACCCCATCAAAGGTTTTCAGTAAAGATCAGGGAGAAAGTTCCCCTCATGGTGCTAGTTGGGACAGAACAGTAGCCAGTGTTAAAATTCCATCTCCCTTCTGCTCTCTAAGGAAGAAAATATTCAGCAAGAAAGACAATAGAACAATAGTCTGATAGCACTGGTGGAAACTTAGTGAAGCTGAAGTAACAGATTAGGGGGGAAAAAAGAAGAAAAGCTCTACCTGGAATGAAGGGGCAGAAATGCATGCTGTTTACAACGCTGCATTTGGAGGGAGGCTAAGAACACTTGAGAAAGCCACAGCCTGAGTTCCAGATTGATAGCGCCTGCCTACAGCTGAGACAGAACATCAGAGAACGGCCTCTCCCACAACTATCTTCTCCACACTAGCAAGCATCAAGTAAAAACAACACAGGCGTACAGCTAGGAGCGTTGCAAAAGGCGGATTCTCTCTGAGTAGCAGTGCAAATGGAGACTCAAATCCAATCAGAAAGATTAAAAGTCCAGCAGAGAACAGACTTGACAAAACCTTGTAAATTAGTCTATACCATAAACAGAAGTCATCATTAGAGGAATTTGAGGATTTTGGTGCACTAAGGGTAACCACAGCAACAGCGAACTTCAAACACAGCCCAGCTGCAACTAGATTAACATGAACTTGCAGCACTAAAGGTCTAAAAGGAAAGGAGCGGTCATCTCCAAGTGTTAAAAAATATTTGGACTCATCTCATTATCTACTGTACTATATATATCTGGCCTTCCACAAAAAAATTATAAGGCATACAAAAAGACAAAGAAAAACAGAGCCTGAGGAGAAAAGCGACCATTAGAACCAGATTCATCAATGATACAGATGTCGGAGCTATCAGATCAGTAATTTAAAATAACTATGATTAACATGCTAAAGGTTCTAATGGAAAAAAGCAAACAACATGGAAAATCAGATAAGTAATTTCACTAGAAGGTTGAAAAGTATGAGAAAGAACTAATGAAAATACAAAAAATCAAAAATGTAGGAGCAGAGATAATGAATGTTATCAATGAGCTAATCAGTAGACTTGACATAGCTGAAAGAAGAATCAGCAAATCAGTAAACCTGAAAATAGGTCAAAAGAAATTATCAAACTGAAACACAAAGAAAATGCATAAACAGCAGAAATAAACCCAGCAGAAATAGCTTTCAAAAGTGAGGGAGAAAAAGAGAGTTTCTTAGACAAACAAACAAAAAAACTTAGGAAATTCACTATCAGTAGACCTGCTCTAAAAGAAATATTAAATCTTCAAGCAGAAGACATATAAATTTGAATCTAAATAAAGTTCTTAAATTTGAATCTAAATAAAGAAATGAAGAAGCAAAATAAAATTTTCTGTATTTTTAATTTCCTAAAAGATACCTCACTGTTTAAGGCAAAAAGAGTAGCAAGCTATTATATGTTTGCAGCATAGGTTAAAGTGAAATAATATAACTACAATGGCACAAAGAATGGGAAGAAGGAGTTGGGAATATAGTGTTATGAGGGTCTTTACATTTCACTTGAAATGGTATAATGTTATTTTAAGATAGACTCAGATTATTTTNCCTAGGATAATCACTAATATAAATAATATATCAATAAAAGAGATAAAAGTAGAATTGTAAAAAAAATTCTAATTAAACACAGAGAAGGTAGAAAAAGAAAATGTAAGCAAAGAATAATTGGAACAACAAAAATCAAGAAGCGAGATGGTAAGTTTTAGTCCAACCATATAAATAACCACATTAAACAAGAATGGTCTAAATATACCAGTTAAAAAGGCAGATATTATCAGACAGGATTTCTTGAAGGATAAGCAGCCTACTCATTTCTATAGCTATTTTAAATTTTATTTTCTAATCTGGTCAAATCATTAGAAAGTTGTGCTCTTGAGTGGCACCATTTTAGTTCCTTATGGAACTGTTTTCTTAATCGTACTTTGATGTTCTGCCAGCAACTTGAACTTAGAGATGTTATAAGAAACGGCCCTATAAAAATCCTTGTTGGGTTTAACATAGGGTTATTGTTGAGAAACCTATCCTTTAGAGCACATTGTATTCTATTCATAGGGTCCCCTGAAAGAGATTTTTTTTTAGGTTTAAGAACTAGGAAAATCTCTATTTCCTCTGATCAAAATTCTCTACTTCTTTTGGCTTCTGGGAAATTTGCTCAGAGGAAAATTTTAGCCCATGGAAATTGATAGCATGCTTTTTTATACTAACTTTACCCCTGAATTTATTTTATTTTCCCATCATCCCAATTTTCCCATCTATTTATTTTTCTTCTGCTATGCCTTTACTGTACTTATCTTTTAAAATCAAATTTATTGAGGTATAATCTGCATGTAACAAAGTAAACCCATCAAGTGTACTGTTCAATGAGTTTTGGCAAGTATTACCATTTTGTTATTGTTAGCCATTTGAAAGCAATTTTGAAATAAGCAAAAGTAAAACTAAATGTCACAAGGCAGTCTGTGCTAAGCATTATCATAGAGATATAATCAAATTACTATGGGAGTATGAGAGAGTATAAAAAAACTCTGCCTGGAGGGATAGTGGGGTGAAGGATGAGGGATCTTAGAGAAAAGGTCTCATTTTAAAAAGTAGTATCTCACCTTAAAATTTAAAGATGGAATTGAAAAGATCGAAGTACCAGGAAAGGCAATTTGGATAAGAAAATGTCTGAGTAAAAGAATCACGCGAAAGACACAGGCACTGGTTCAGTTTGGCTGGAGTGGAAAGTAAGCAAGAAAGGAGTAAGGGGAAGGAGCCTCTAGCCACCTGGCAGGAGATTCTGAAAGCCGCATGGTGTCTTCTTACATCATTGTGCAGGTGATAGGGAGCCACTGGAGGCATCCAACAGAGAAGAAACATAATGAGATTTATTTCATTTATTTTAAAAATACGTTTATTTTGTGGCCGCACTGGGTCTGAGCTGTAGCACGTGGGATCTAGCTTCCCGACCAGGGAACAAACCCAGGTCCCCTGCATTGGGAGGGTAGAGTCTTCGTTACTAGGCCACCAGGGAAGTCCCTGAGAAGTATTTTAGAAAGATCACTTTAGAAGCAGTGTGAAAACTAGATGGGAAGCTTTGATGGGAGGTAGATAGGGCAGCGGGGAGGCAGCTTCTTCCTTGGTCCAGGAGAGAGAGAAAGAGGACCTGGAACAATCATTATGAGAGCGAGAGATGGAATGGGGTGCCCTATAACAGGAAATCTCTAGGAAGGCCAAAGAATTAGTTGTAAGAATGAGTGAGAGAGACATTGACTATACAGATGAATGAGGGACAGGCATTCACATGACTCCTGCTCCGGAAAGAAGATTGCCAGGCCATGGTGTCTTCCTTCTCCCAACCTCAGCCAGCAGAGAAAGCACAAGCTCCCAGCCCCAAACTAACCCCTACTTTTCTGGTGGGAGTAAGAGGGATAACCCAGTCGGGGCTGGTCGTGGTAGTCAGTTCCTTTATAGTTAACCAGAGCCAATGGCATATATAATAATAACAGCTAGTTGTTGTTGTTCAGTTGCTAAGTTATGTCTGACTCTTTGTGACCCCATGAACTGCAGCACACCAGGCTTCCCTGTCCTTCACTATCTCCCGGAGTTTGCTCAAACTCATGTCCATTGAGTCAGTGATGCCATCCAACCATCTCATCCTCTGTCACCCCCTTCTCCTCCTGTCCTCAATCTTTCCCAGCATCAGGGTCTTTTCCAATGAGTTGGCTCTTTGCATCAGGTGGCCAAAGTATTGGAGCTTCAGCTTCAGCATCAGTCCTTCCAATGAATATTGAGGGTTGCTTTCCTTTAGGATTGACTGGTTTGATTTCCTTGTGGTCCAAGGGACTCTCAAGAGTCTTCTCCGGCACCACAGTTTGAAAGCATCAGTTCTTCAGCGCTCAGCAGTACTTTACTTCAGTTTTTAAAAGTAAGACGATAATAACTAACACTTAACAGTCTATGTGTGGTACTTCACATATTTTCACTCATTACTTCCACAGAATTCCTACAAATAGGAACTATTATATACCCATTTAACAGATGGGAGAATTGAGGCACAGGAAAATAAGAGTCTTGCTTGAAACGCATAGCTGGTAAATGGCAGAGCCAAGAATCAAACCAGGCATGCGATTTCAAAGTTCAGGCTCCATGTCATTATGTTCTAATTATGATTGCTCTGGACCCTGTAATAATTTCCCAACTCACATGGTCACCCAGAGAGTGAAAGCCTCTCACTGCCTTACAGTAGGAGGTGCTGATATTCCTGGCTGAAAGATTAATAAGAACATGAGGAAAAGCACTGAAGGTCAGTATCTATGGTATGTTTGGTGCCCCATCAGTCATCAGGTATGAGCACACAGAGTATTAAGCAAGATGCTATATACGAATGGCAACCAAGACTATTGCAAAATATGGAATAGATATAACAAAAATACTGTTAAAATCAATGGCCATAGGTATACATGAGTATATGTATTCTTGTGTGTCTGGAAAATGTGTTATTGACAGTGGTTGATATTGGCTGAAGCAATGTACTATCACTCACAGACACCAGAAATTCCTGGAAAGCCATCCACCAGCTAGTTAATAATCTAAAAATACACTTTTGAAAGACAGCCTTGGAAGGTTGAAGGTCTAGTTGAGCGGGCAAAGGTCTAGTTGAGCAAAAACAAACTCAAAGCAGATTACCAGTCTACAGAAATGCTGGACTTGGACATATTCTGTGAAAACATAATGGTGACCCGGAGCCATCACAAAACCAAAGTCACACAATTTTAAAAAGTAGACTAAGCCTGGATTTTTTTTTTTTCCCCAGAAAAGCCTCCACCTTTAAGCTGCAGGCAATGCCTGTCCTCCTTTCATCACCTCATGTATGAGATTTGGCCACCCATACATTTAAGCAACAGATGGGGACTATCTGAATGTGTGCACATAGTTGGAATCAACAAATATTAAAGTCTGCATATGGCATCATTTGAAATTTATACCAACTCTCTAAGATACTGGAATGATTCCTTATCACAGAAGATTGTGTGGTTATTTGTTCATTCATTCCTGCAGGCACTGTGCCAGGAACTGAGGGAGTGAACAAAGCATAATCTAAGAGTCTGCCCTCAGGACACCTAGTGTCTAGCTGGAGAGCCAGGAAAGTAAACAGGTGCAGATGAGGCCAGCTGAAGAGGGCCCCAAGGTCGCTGAGAGCACGGAAGGAGGGACACTGACTGAGCTGTTGTGTCAGGGCAGCTCTGGGGAGGAAGGGACTTTAGGAGAACCCATGAAGCCCGTTGGGAGAACTGTAGTAGGGAATTAAACGTTTTGTGTTCCTTCCTGTTTGTCTAATTCTGCTATAACTTTTTTTTACCTAAAGGACTATCCTTTAAGCAAAAATTATACTCTCCCAGGGCAAAAAAAAAAAAAAAAGCTAGGCTGGGAGGAAAGGGATAACAAGACTAGACATTGCCAATGGAAGAGAAGGGATCCCATATGTGCAAACTAAGTTGTCCAGAAAAATTCCCTCAGGAAAGAAAGGGCTATCCCATGTATAAACTTTCACAAAATCTCTAGCATTTTGAGGGGCCGCTTCAAGTATTTTGAACATTAAAACTGTACTATTGAGGGAGGCTGTGCTGTGTGCTTAGTTGCCCAGTTGTGTCCTGCTCTTTGCGACCCCATGGACTGTAGCCCTCCAGGCTCCTCTGTCCATGGGGCTTCTCCAGACAAGAATACTGGAGTGAGTTGCCAGGCCCTCCTCCAGGAGATCTTCCCAACCCAGGGATTAAACTGGTTTCTCCTGTATTGCAGGCAGATTCTTTACCAGCTGAGCTACCAGGGAAGCCCTTGAGGGAGGTTCAGTTCAGTTCAGTCACTCAGTCATGTCCAGCTCTTTGTGATCCCATGGACTGCAGCATGCCAGGCATCCCTGTCCATCACCACCTCCCAGAGTTTACTCAAACTCATGTCCATTGACTTGGTGATGTCATCCAACCATCTCATCCTCTTTCATCCCCATCTTCTCCTGCCTTCAGTCTTTCCCAGCATCAGGGTCTTTTCTATTGAGTCAGTTCTTCCCATCAGGTGGCCAAAGTTTTGGAGTTTCAGCTTCAACATCAGTCCTTCCAATGAACACCCAGGACTGATCTCCTTTAGGATGGACTGGCTGAATCTCCTTGCAGTCCAAGGGACTCTCAAGAGTCTTCTCCAACACCACAGTTCAAAAGCATCAATTCTTCAGCGCTCATCTTTCTTTACAGTCCAACTCTCACATCCATATATGACTACTGGAAAAACTATAGCTTTGACTAGGTGGACCTTTGTTGGCAAAGTAATGTCTCTGCTTCTTAATATGCTGTCTAAGTTTGTCATAGCTTTCCTTCTAAGGAGCTGCTGCTGCTGCTGCTAAGTCACTTCAGTCGTGTCTGACTCTGTGCGACCCCATAGATGGCAGCCCATCAGGCTCCACCATTCCTGGGATTCTTCAGGCAAGAACACTGGAGTGGGTTGCCATTTCCTTCTCCAAGGAGCAAGTGTCTTTTAATTTCATGGCTGCAGTCTCCATCTGCAGTGATTTTGGAGCCCCAGAAAAATAAAGTCTGTCACTGTTTCCATTGTTTCCCCATCTATTTGCCATGAAGTGATAGGACCAGATGCCATGCTGTTAGTTTTCTGAATGTTGAGTTTTAAGGCAACTTTTTCACTCTCCTCTTTCATTTCAAGAGGCTCTTTAATTCTTCATTTTCTGCCATAAGGGTGGTGTCATCTGCATATCTGAGGTTGCTGATATTTCTCCCAGCAATCTTGATTCCAGGTTGTGCTTCATCCAAACCAGTGTTTCTCATGAAAATAACCACAAACTATGACTTCCCTGGTGGCTCAGATGGTAAAGCATCTGCCTACAATGTGGGAGATCCGGGTTCAATCCCTGGGTTGGGAAGATCTCCTGGAGAAGGAAATGGCAACCCACTCCAGTATTCTTGCTTGGAAAATCCCATAGATGGAGGAGCCTGGTAGGCAATAGTCCATGGGATTGCAAAGAGTCGGACACGACTGAGTGACTTCACTCACTCCCACTTTCATGCTAAATCTTGGTGCTTATATAAAATATCTGATGAAATTGTGTTGGATGTTATACACGAAGTTTTTTAAGATCAGTTTTTGAAAGTGACAAAAGGAATTCCCTGGTGGTCTAGTGGTTAAGGCTCTGTGCTCCCAATGCAACGGATCAGGGTTCGAACCCTAGTCAGGGAACTAGATCCCACATGCTACAACTAAGAGTTCATATGCCATAAGTAAAAGATCTTTTGCTTACGTTGTCCTCTCTGACTATAATGGCTTTCCCCTCCTACTCCCCACCATTTCCAGATGTCTACATCTTTCCCCTTTCCAAGGTCCATCTCAATTACCTCTGTATCATTTTACACGTCTTGAATAAAAGGAGGCTCCTTTTCTGTAATCCCAAATCCAGATCCCAAGGGCTCTGCACCAGTGGCCTCTCTGCTTGGGTGGGAGTCAAGAGGTAGATTCTCAGCAGGAGTGGTCTTGAAGATAAGTGAGGTCAGCCCAAGTAATAATAACAAGCACTTAACACCAGAACGATAATAGCTAACTCTAATACAAAATTTGCTATGTGTTAGGCCCTCTATTAATTATTTCACATAGATTAATTCATTCGATCGTCACAAGAATCTCATGAAGCAGGTACAGTATCATCCATAATTTATGAATGAGGAAACTACAACCCAATGTAAGGAACTTACCCACGGTGGCTGGGCTATAAGTAACAGAGCGGAGAAAATATGAACTTGACCATTATGCTTTTCCACCTTTGGACTACTAGAAAAAAAATAAATCAGTTGTGGGCAGGAAGACAGATGGTAACTGGGTGGTATGGAGGCCCATGCATTTAGTTGGGTGACAAAAGGGACAAGCAATAAGCATCCAGGGAGATAACAAGTGAGGGAACAGACTGGGATCCATCCAGGGCTTTCTTCCCGCTCTGGACTAATTTCAGGATCCTAAATAAATACACTCCTGCCAGCTGTATTGGAAGATGCAGAGCATTTTAGGTACCTCATTACTTTTAAAATTACTAATAAGCCTGTCACATCTCCCCCATTAACCAGATGCTCCTTGAAGATCCATATTCAATTCACTTACTATAGTATCTAAAACTATACTTTGCACATGGTAATTAATCAATAAAATATTGTTAAATATCACAAACCGTCAGTCCTCAGTTCAACTGGCTCTTTTAAATAAAGTGAACACATGTTAAAAGTATTTTAGGAAGACTTATATCCAACACTTTAAAAATAATTCCCAATTATATTTTTTCTTTATTGTATTTCATTAGTTTTTTTAAAAATTGTTTGTCTTCCCCAAGTAGTATATAAGCTACACAAGGGCAGAGACGTCATTCTTGTTTATCACTGTATTTCTGGCATGCTAGAATAAGGCTTGGCACTTTTAAAAGAACTTGGTAAATACTCATGAATATTTGAAAAAGAATGGACTTTGGAAATGCTCACCAGATCTTTGTTGGGCAGTTTTTATTCTTGCCAACCAATCCTGCCTTCGTGTATCAACACTATTCCATTACCCCTGAAGCGAGCACATGCCATGAAGTACAAGGAATAGAAAGGGTATGGCTGGAGTGGGTTGGGTGTGGAGGATAGACACAGTCTCACACGGAGCAAGCGTTTTGTCCCTTTTCAAATCTCCATTGTGCATCTCTGTCCACAGCGAGCTCCAGGCCTGCCAACTGGTCATCCCGACACCCTCTCAGGCCGCTACCTCTATCACTGCAGGTTCCCAGGTGTCCTTCCTCCCAGACTCTACCCTGCCACTTGGCCCTGAAAAATTCAGGCTCTCCAGTTTACCTCTTCATACCTGTGGTCCCTCAGGATCCATTATCCTTAGAAGGAAGCATGGGAACTAAAAGAGAATTTTTCTCTTTTACAAATAGCTTCATTGTTTTCCTGCCACCCATAAAGACCTGAATTTGAATTCAAGTTTTTCCATCTTATAAGTGCATGCATGCTCAGTCGCTTAGTCATGTCTGGCTCTTGGTAGCCCCATGGACTGTAACCCACCAGGCTCCTCTGTCCATGTGATTCTCCAGGCAAGAATACTGGAGTGGGTTGATCTTCTTGACACAAGGATTGAACTTGTGTCTTGTGCATATGTGTGTCTCCTGTATTGGCAGGTAGATTCTTTATCACTGTGCCAGCTGGGAAGCCCAGTTTCCTGATTATGAGGTGGCTACAATGCCAAAGAATGCTCAAACTACCGCACAATTGCACTCATCTCACATGCTACTAAAGTAATGCTCAAAATTCTCCAAGCCAGGCTTCAGCAATACATNCCCTTATGGCAGAAAGTGAAGAGGAACTCAAAAGCCTCTTGATGAAAGTGAAAGAGCAGAGTGGAAAAAGTTGGCTTAAAGCTCAACATTCAGAAAATGAAGATCATGGCATCTGGTCCCATCACTTCATGGGAAATAGATGGAGAAACAGTGGAAACAGTGTCAGACTTTATTTTTGGGGGCTCCAAAATTACTGCAGATGGTGATTGCAGCCATGAAATTAAAAGACGCTTGCTCCTTAGAAGAAAAGCTATGACAAACCTAGACAGCATATTAAAAAGCAGAGACATTACTTTGCCAAAAAAGGTCCATGTAGTCAAGGCTATGGTTTTTCCAGTGGTCATGTATGAATGTGAGAGCTGGACCATAAAGAAAGCTGAGCGCCGAAGAATTGATGCTTTTGAACTGTGGTGTTGGAGAAGACTCTTGAGAGGCCCTTGAACAGCAAGGAGATCCAACCAGTCCATCCTCAAGGAAATCAGTGCTGAATATTCACTGGAAGGACTGATGCTGAAGCTGAAACTCCAATACTTTGGCCACCTGATGGGAAGAACTGACTCAATGGAAAAGACCCTGATGCTGGGAAAGATTGAAGGCAGGAGGAGAAGGGGATGAAAGAGGATGAGATGGTTGGATGGCATCACGGACTCAGTGGACACGAGTTTGAGCAAGTTCAGGGAGTTGGTGAAGGGAAGCCTGGCATGCTGTAGTCCATAGGGTCACAAAGAGTCAGAGGCAACTGAGTGACTGAACTGAAGTGAGCCTAAGAAAACATCCCATTCTGCCTTAGTTGGAAGATTGTTAATGCCAAGTGCATAAGAGCCGTGATCAGAGCACAGGATGATCTTCGGCTAGTACATCATTATTGCCTCACAAATACTTGTCAGCTGCTTGATTCTCATGGTAGTTATACAAATTATACTTAAAACCAAAATTGAAGACTCTTGGCTGCTCTCTCGAGGCAGCACTTAAGAATTTGTAAAAAAAAAGATAACTCAGGATAGGAATGCCTGGCCAGATAAACCAAAGTCACTTTGGCAGGGAGAAATGTAAAGGAGAGGACATTTATCCAAAACAAAAGAAATAAAGAATTCCTCTCCAAGGCCAAGATGGGCTCCCTCACTAATGATGTGAAAGAGAAATTAAACCATGTGATGCTGCGTATAATTTGGAACATTTGAAAGGTCAGCTTGGATCAGAGCGTAACATTTTTTCTTTTTACTTTTTATGAAGTCAGTTTTTGCGGAGACATGACAGTTCTGATAGCTGCTACAACTGGAATCATTCAAGTGACACACCGGGAACTTTTAAGTTTCAAAACTTATGCCTAAAAATCCATTAAAATCTGACTAAGGAATCTCGAAGGAGGGACAGAGACATCTGATATTTGGCACAGAGACAGCACTGATGAAGTTCTCTCACACACAAGCACAGGGCCAGAGTCCTTAGAGAAATACCTCCAGCACCTCAGTCATGTTCTGTCCCTGCTCCTTTGGCCTATTTCTCTTCTCTCAGCACTTCCTTCCCCACCTGACCTTTCTCCCTATTTCACTGAGAAAACAGAAACTCTCAGAAGAGAGCTTCCCACGCTTCCATCCGCACGTCTGTCCCCACTGGAACAGTGACTCAGTACCCTCCACTTCCCCTCCTCCTCCAATGGTGGACTTCCGGCACTCCTAAACAAAGCCAGCTCCCCTGTTTCGCCTTGACCCAACCCCTCTCGCCTCTTCAAGGACATCCTTCCCAGATCTCTCTCTTCTCTTCCTTGAACTAGCAGCTCTTCATATCCATTGGCTGATTCCCATCAGTCTAAAAACATGGTATTAGTTCTCCCATCTTAAAAAGAAACAAATAAAACACAGAGAACTTCTCCTGACCCACGTTCCCCTCCAACCACATACTTTTCATCTGCTCCCTTTTGGAGTAACACTCCTCAAAAGAGCATCTGAATTTGCTCTCTCCGATTACACTCCCCTTTCTTGCTTATGTTCACTCCAGCCAGCTGCTGCCCCCTCCACTGCAGCAGATCTGCCCTTGTCAAAGTCTCCAGTGGCCTCTGCTTTGTGAGACCAAGCATCAGTCGTGGTGTTCATCTTAGGTGACCTCTCAGCAACATGCGACGTGGTTGATCTTGCCCCCCTCGAAGCGCCAACTTCACATGTCTTCCTGCATATCATACTCTCCTGATTTTTTAAAATTTACTTTATCTTATTTTTGGACAGGGCTGGATCTTTGTTGCCTTGTGAGGTCCTTCTCTAGTTGTGGCTAACAGGGTGCAGTACACCGGCATCTCGTTGGAGTGGCTTCTCTTGTTGCAGAGCACTGGCTCCAGGCGCGTGGGTTTCGCTAGTGCAGCATGTGGGCTCAGCTGTTGTGGCTCACGGGCTCTAAAATGTAGGCTTGGTTGCTCCAAGGCATGTGGATTCCTCCTGGACCAGGGATCGAACCCATGTCTCCTACACTGGCATGTGGATTCCCACCCAATGCACCACCAGGGAAGTCCCACACACTCTCTGATTGTGGTCTGCCTCATCAGCTGACGTTTCACAGTCAACGGCTGTTGACTTATGTCCCCATCTTACCAGTCCCTGAACACTGCAGTGTCCCGAATGCTCAGTCCTTGATCTCTGCTCCATCGACGCTCACTTCCTCAGTGTTCTCTGCCAGTCTCGTGGCTCTAAATACCTACTCTAGGCTGATGATTCCCAAGTCAGTTTTTTAAATTTTTATCTTTTTTTAGTAACAGTATATGCTTAGTCAACATGTCCATCTGAATGTCCAACCATCCTCCCAGAGATAACATGCCTAAGACGCATCTCCTGCTAATCCCTCCTGTTCACCCCACATAAACGGCGATTCCATCTTTCCAGTGTCTCAGGCCAAAAACCTTGGCTCATTCTTGATTCCTTTTCCTTTTTCACCAAAACAGATCCATTAACAAATCCTACTGGTGCTTCCTGCAAAATATATCTAGAATCCTATCACTTCTTGCCACCTCTACCTCCCTGGTCCGAACTGCCATCATTTCTCCTCTGGATTACATGCACCCACCTTCTAAATGGCTTGCCTATTTCTAGTCTCAGTCCCAATGGTCTGCTCTTATCATTGCAGTCAGAGTAAGTCACTGGAGGTCAGATCAGGTAGCACTTCTCTTCAAGAGCTTCAAAAGCCTCTCCTTCCTTGGAGTAAAAGTCGGTGTCCTCTGTGGCTCTACACACTCTGTCCGTCATCTCTCTAACCTCACCTGTCACTCCCCCTCTCTCCCTCTATTCCAAACACACTAGTTTCCTTGTTTTTGTCTTGGGCCTTTGAGGGAAGTGCTCAGTTTGGGACTTTCACGGTTGCCATTCCCTCTGCCTGGAATGCTTTCCCCCCAGCATCCATACGGCTAAGTCCTCATCTTCAAGTTTCTGCTTAAGTGTCAGCATCTACTGAGGTCTCTCCCAAACACCCTTTAAAATTGCAACCCCCACCTATGGAACTCCCTATTCCTCTTTCTCGCTTTTTTCAAAAACTCCCTCCCTCTCTCTCTCTCTGTTGTATTCTTTGTCACTTATAACACACTACACAGTTGCTTATTGTCTTCCTGCTTCCTATAGGCTGTAAATGCCACAAAGGCAGGAATTTTTGTCTGTTTTGTTCTCTGATGTACCTCCAGCAACTGGGCTAGTGCCTACACATAGCAGGCAATTTAGATAAGCACTGGTGGTGGTGGTATTGGTAAGCAGACTCATAAAGAGCATCTCTGGAAAACAAATACTCTCTCGCTGCTCCAGAAATTAATTCATCTCAAGTAGAAGATAAATTCATTCTCAGGCTAAATATACTTTTGCTGTCCTGAGATTATACAACATCAATCACGATAACAGCAGTTGTAACTCTCATGTTGTGCTTTCCAGTTTGCAGTGTTCTTTCTCCCATACAGCTGTATTTTATCCTCAGAAAAACTCTGAGATTGAACGGGGCAGAGTGTGTCAATCCCATTTTACAGATGAGGAAGATAAGCCCCAGAGCAGTGAAACGTGCCCCTTAAGGGTTATCCAGGCAATGAGTACGAAACTGGGAGGAAGCCTGGTCCCCTGACTCCAAGATCAGGACTATTGTTGCTATACCAGTCAGCTTCTAAAGAAATAACCGGTCCTTCCCTGAGTATTCAGATGAGTCCTAACAGGACCTGGGGCCACCACTATCCTAAGTTGGGTCTTGATTAATTCAATAAGTATTAAGTGAGCACTTCCTATGTTCCAGCCTTGTTCTAAACACTGGGCATACAGTACAGGATAACACAGAGCAGGACAGGTTATGCTCTCACAGAGTCTATATTCTTTTTTGTTGTTAATCTTATTTATTTATTTATTTATGGCTGCACTGGATCTTTTTTTGCTGCATGGGCTGCATGAACTTTTCTCTGGTTGCAGTGAGCAGGTGCTCCTCTCTAGCTGCAATGCACTCTAGCTTCTCACTGTGGTGGCTTCTCTTGTTGCAGAGCATGGGCTCCCGGGCACTCGGGCTGCAGTAGTTTTGGCATGGAGACTCAGTGGCTGTGGCTCCCAGGCTCTAGAGCACAAGTTCAGCAGCTCTGGCCCACAGGCTCAGGTGTTCCTCAGCCTGTGGGATCTTCCTGGACCAGGGATCAAACCCATGTCTCCGGCATTGGCAGGTGGATTCTTCACCACTGAGCCACCAGGGAGGCCTACAGAGAGATGTCGATAAATAAATAAACATCACCTAAAATATGCTGGGGTGAGAGTGCCATGATGAGGAAAGGAATAGAAATTGATGAGGAATGAAGGAGATGAGCTATTTAGAGATGCCCAGTAATTGTTTATTAACAACCCACAAATCCTTCCTCTACCAGTGGGGTGGACAATGCTTCAGATTCTCTGGTGGAAACATGACAAAATGTGTGATTATATATTTGAATAACAAAGATGTTCAAGATTCTCTTTCTAGACGCTAGAAAAGCTAAATAAAATAGCCTAGTGGACAGTTTGAGAAGATGGAATAAGGAGAGACAGCCCTGAGTTACTGAAATACAGATTCTGTTGAAGACAGAAGAGCTTTCTAACAAATGAAGTTGCCCAGCAATCAAACAGCCTGGACGTGAGCTCCCTGTCATCAAAAGTATCCAATAAGTGACTGAATGACCTCTGGAGCTGCTTCCAACTGCAAATCTGATTATTCCCTATTCTGTGGAGCCTCTCTCTACCCGAAGTCACCATTAGCTCTGCTGGGCAATGGGGTGAAGACAGGCATGAAAATCTGGCCCCAAACCATGGTTCTCTTGCCAGCCCTCCCAGGGGACGAGCAGTCACCTGACTGTTGGCCCTAGATCCTTCCAGCAGCAGCTCAAGCTGACTCTCTTGCAGGGAGAGTAGGGGCACATTCTCTCCTAGCTATATCCTGTAGGGCTTACCAAGGACTCACAGCCAAAAGAGGTGCTCTGCCTGGGTCGTTTGTCTTTGCCAGTCTCTCTACACTCACTGACAGTTCAGCCACCAGTGATTACAAAAGGGAGAATTATAAGTTGTCCCAGACAGGAGGCTTTCCTCTCTGGATGTTCACTTGGCAATGTCCACCCCAGAGGTTCGAGATCCCTACTTGCTAACAACAGCCCTGGATGATAGTCACCCACCCTCCTCTGCCTTTCAGTCATTTCCCATTTCCTCCAATAATCCTGGCAACCAGACTTCCAGGGTGACTGCATGCTGGCCCAGGAAAAACATCATGGGACAGACACTGGCAACAACTACTAATATTACCCCCATTTATCCATCACTTCCTGTGGGCCAGAGTTTGCCAAAAACTTTGTATGTGGCAAGATGGACTATAACCTCTATCTTAGAGCCAAAGGATTGATGCTTTTGAACTGTGGTGTTGGAGAAGACTCTTGAGAGTCCCTTGGACTGCAAGGAGATCCAACCAGTCAATCCTAAAAGAAACCAGTCCTAAATATTCATTGGAAGGACTGATGCTGAAGCTGAAACTCCAATACTCTGGCCACCTGATGGGAAGAACTGACTCATTAGAAAAGACCCTGATATTGGGAAAGACTGAAAGCAGGAGAAGGGGACAACAGAGGATGAGATGGTTGGATGGCATCACTGACTCAATGGACATGAGTTTGAGCAAGCTCGAGGAGTTGGTGATGGACAGGAAAGCCTGGCCTGCTGCAGTCCATGGGGTCAAAAAGAGTCAGACACAACTGAGCAACTGAACTGAACTGAACTGAACTGAACTGATGTGGCTGGGACATACTTAGAGAACTTCAGCTGGGCAGAGTCTGACTAGCGGTGGTGGCTTTTGCTTGCTGAGTGGGATATGCCAGCTGCGGGACTTAGAGAGGTGATGGAGGGAATGGAGGGGCTGGAGGGGGAGCTGGGCCAGGGAAGCTGAGAAAAGTGAGGGCAGGGGGACCATGGTAGTTTGTAGGGAGGACATGGGGAGGTGGAGAGCAGTCGTTGGAAGAAGAGATATGAACCTGTTGCCATAAGGGGAAGAACCAAATTTCTTCCTAAAGTTGCATGGAACATTTAGGAAACTTTTGGTGATTTAGACTGTGATGCCTGCTATCTCTTGGTAAAATGTTTGGTAAAATCTATATCAATTAGTACCTAGAGACTGTCTGTGATTTTCAGGGGGTACAATTAATGCACCAGGGTTCAAGGTGAGAGTCCATTGGTCAAAAGAGGTGGTATTACAATATATTCACATTATCTAATTCAGTCAACAGTCCAAAAAGGTAGGCATTATTATACTCATTCAACAGTGAGTGGGAGGAAGATTACTGAATAATTATCTGTAGATGCTCTTGCCAACTACAATGTAAAAGAAGGGAGACAATTTTACACTTGTCCATTCTGACTCCGTGCCTGTAAGTAAGGAGAATGGTGAGCGGGGATACTTCATTCTGTTTATGGTCATTTTCCAGGTCGTTCTTTTTCCTTTCGATTTTTATTTATTCGGATGTGCCAGAGTCTTAGTTGTGGCATGTGGGAATCTAGTTCCCCAACCAGGGATCGAACCCAGACCCCCTGCATTAGAAGTGTGGAGTCTTAGCTGCTGGACCACCAGGGAAGCCCCAGGCCCTTCCTGATTTGCTCCAGATCTCCCCCTGTTTCCCTCTAGCATCTCCTCATCTGGGCCAGGTCCTTCTCTTTGCTCCTCACTCTGCCCCGTGGACTCTCCAAAGGTCTCCGTGGTGGCCTCCAGAGTCTTCTGGCCTATGCGCACTTGGTGGCCTCAGGCAGGCTCCCCAGAGCAGTGCCAGCGCCCCTGCAAACAACCCTCATTCTGGGCCACACAGGAGAGGCAAGTGCCAGCTGTGACCTAGTCCCTGTTTCTGCATTCTCACAGCCCCTAACACAGTGCTGAGAGGCCCTTTTCACACCGATGAGCAAGGCAATGTCTTGCCGTTGTTAAAACTGTAATCTCCAAAGTCAGAGCATGTGGGTTTAACATTTCTGCCCACCACACCCCTTAGAGTGCGACTTGACACAAGTTACCCAACCTCTCTGATTATTAGCTGAATGGAAATGAAAACAGGATCGTTGTAAGGAGTAAATGAGGTAAGGCAAGGAGAGCCCTTAGTGCCTGGCACAAAGTCCATGCTTGATAAATGGTAGCTCATGTGTTAGTTTGCAGTGATTATTTATTGGAGATGGACAGAGTTGGTCACAACACAAGTCAGAGTGTCTATCGATGGTATCATTTCCCACAAAGGCCTTTGGGCAAATGCCCTCTGGAGAGAGTTCAAGAAGACAGAAAGGGAATGGAAAAGGAAGCTGAGAAGATCACGTTATTGTCAAATTGGGTTTTTCATTTTTCTTCCCCATCCCTTTAACTTATAAAGTTCAAACTTTTCCCCACAGCTGTTGTCATACAATAAAACAAGAGTCCTCATAAGCAATCTCATTGCTTATTCCTTTTCCCTTTGCCAGCCTTTTCAAACACAATGTGTTTCTGCATTTCTTTAAACAAACAAACAAAAATTTTTATCACAATAGACTGAAATAACCCAGATTGCATCTAAAAAAAAAATGTGTGTGTGTGTAAATGACTCGGGGTTGTATTGAGTGGAGGATGGAAGCAAGTGAAGCAAAGCAATGCCAGAAAGACTACATTAAATGTCCATGATGGGTGGCCCGCTCAGGAGATAGGGCTTCCCAGGTGACGATAGTAGTAAAGAACCCACCTGCCAGTGCAGGAGACTTAAGAGATGTGGGTTTGGCCTCTGTCTGGGTCAGGAAGATCCCCTGGAGAAGAGCATGGCAACCCATTAGTATTCTTGCCTGGAGAATCCCATGGACAGAGGAGACTTGCAGGGGTCTCAAAGAGTCGAACTCAACTGAAGCATCTGAGCACGCACGCTCTCAGGAGACAGTCTTTACCAGGTCCCCATTATTCCTGCTCCACCCACTGTTAGAGCTCAAAAAAACCGAGAATAAAACCACGAAGAACCCATATTAACAAAACAAATGCAGCTGGGAAGAGCAGATTCCATATGGAGAAGTCATTCAAGCCTCTCATATGAATATTCAGAGCCATAAGATTTACTGGGCAAACTGGGATATTAGGCTTAAACATCTCTCCCCAACACTTCCCCCCCCCCAACACTTAGAGCTTCAGCTGGGAGATCTTTATTCACTACATTCAAATGCAAATGATAACACAACTGCATGGCAATACACTTTGAAAAGCTGATTTAAAGCAGCACAAGGGAAGGATTAAGAGACCAATAAGAAGGGTTTTATTTTAATTTTTCTGCAGAGGTTAAAGGCAGACCAAATAGAAGCCCAGAATTCAAATGCTATAGCAGGAGCCAAACTTGTCCCCAGACAGAATTCATTTAATTATTTTCCTCCTCTTATGAAGAAATGGAAGAGAAAAAAAAAAAAATCACTATTTTTTTTTTTTTGCTCATAGAAAACATTTCTAGCTAACAAGCAGGACTCTTGATCATTATGAGATGAGATGATCTCACCAAACTAACAATAATATTAATACAAGCAGAAGTCCAGAAACTCGATACATAGCCTGTGCCATATTGAGGGTGATTATAAGCTTAAGAGATACTGAAAACAGTCCCCAGATCCTCATCTGGTCTATGAGAAACCCTGGTTGTTGAGTCCCCAGGTTGGGAACCACTGATGTGAGAAGGAGAATCTAACACAGACATTCATGGCTCTGAATGACAAGGAATAAAGAGCCAAATGTCTCATGTCATGGAAGAATGGCTCATTGTGCCCAGTGGGAGTTCCACTCTGGAGGGGAGCCTTGGAGGCCCTATACGATGTGAGAAAGAAAGGATAGGCCATAAATCCCTTGCAGTAAAAGTAATGCCAATGCTAAAGAGTCACTTACTGTTTACTGCGATGAAAGAATTATTATATCTGCTCAAAGATGGAAATTAGACATTGTCCCCATACCAGCCCTGTCTGCAACTGAAACTGTCAAGCAAACAAGAAATGAAGAGGAGAAAGATCCAGTCTGCACATGGAGATCATACAGACAGAGAAGTAATTATGCGTTAGTTGAAAGGACCTTATCTTGAAACGATAGGATGCCTGGGATTTGCTTCAAAAGAATACAGGGCAGGGGTAGGGGCAGGGGTATTAATGAATCAAGACTGGCAATGAGTCTGTAATTATTGAAGTTGGGTGACAAGTACTTTGGGGCTTCCCTGGTGGCTCAGTGGATAGGAATCTGCCTGCCAGTGCAGAGGACACGGGTTCAATCGCTGGTCTGCGGAGATCCCACATGCCTCGAAGCAGCTAATCCCATGAGCTGTTTACTCTGCCATATTCGGAAATTTCCATAAGGAAAATGACTTATTTATTACATATACATATTTTTAAGATTCCATCTGCCCAATTTAAATGTGTCACTGCCCACCTCTGTTGGGACAAAGTCACCACTGCAGGGAACAAGAGCATTTTTTCACTCTCGTGGGAGTGCTGGGAATAGGGGAGTGCTAATGGCACAATCATGAGGAGGGGAGCCGGACAAGATGGGGAAAAGGTTACAGTTCAGTCCCCAAGTCAGGACTCTGAAACATGGACAAGAGTTGATTTGGAACTCTCGATAGAACCCATTGAAAAAGTACGTAATAGCCCTTACAATGAAATACTAAGAAACGTGGGACCTCCCTGACCGTCCAGTGGCTAAGTCTCCATGCTCCCAACATGGATCTCACATTCTGCAACTAAGATCTGACACAGCCAAATAAATAAATAAACTTGATACATCAGCAATTTAGAGATGTGTAGTGTTAGCCCTGTCCTGGAACTGGAGAAATTTATTCCTTATCCTGAAAGGAACATGTGACTCTCAGTGTGTGGCTGACATCTCACACAATCAAGCATGCGCACTGACCTACAAAGTTCCAGAAGATACCCATCTTGGTGCTGTACTAATCAGATTTGTTTTATCAGCCAGACTTTTAAATAAATTGAACTAATTGGACTAAGTCGTTTCATCCACCAAATTGATTGATTATTCAGAGTGTCAGGACATTTCAGCATGAAGCTAACCATAACTTGTCTTACCTGATTCCATTAGAGAGACACAGCCACCAATAAGGGGAACATCCCATAAGCTACATTCAATCATAGGTAAGAGAGCTCACCACATCAGAAGGCTGCATCACAAACTGGCAGGACATTTAAAGAGGGGTGTAGACAATGAAGATACATTCAAAGAGGATGAACCAGAATGTTATGAGAACTAGAAACAGTAATTGATGTTCAGCTGAAGGAACTTGTTAACCTAAGGAGAAGACTAGTAAGGAGGGCAGAGTAGCTCTCTTCAGCTATCTGAATGTCTCACAAGCAGAGCAAGACAGATTAGACCTGTTGCATGAATCTCAAGGAAAAGAACTAGGGCCAACATATGGAAGTCTCAGGAAGGTCAATGTCAGCCCAATAGAAGGAATAATCTTGAAAAAAGTAAAACTGTGCCAAGAGCTATTTGGCTGTCTCCGAAAAGAGAGCTTTCCTTGGCCCTGGAAGATCTTAAGCCAAAGTCTGGACAAATACTTTTGAAAATGTTTTAAAAGGGATTTTGGGACTGAGTGAGTGGTTTTTGAAATCTTCTCTAAATGGTGATTCTGTGATTTCTGAAGCAAAATCTTACAATTGACATACCAAAGTTTTTTGTTCATTTTGCTTATCTGAACTAAAGTAAATAATGCACAAAGCTCCCCTGTGTCAAGTGCCATGTACATGAAACCCTTTTCAAACCATGACTAAATGAAATTTAACTCCTCCCTCATCCCCCAGCCTACTTTTGCCTCACTGAGAAACCATGCTGGATGTACCCAAGCATCTGACTGTAGCATCCAGTGGATAGTTTGAGGACTCACCTTCATCCTTGACCCCACATTTTCCATTCCTGCCAAGTCACAAATTGAATAGCTCCCAAACATGACTTGCAAGTTCCCTTGCAAGTGCCTGAAAAGGCTACACATGACACATGAGCCTTCTTATCTTGAGGCAACAATCCATCTCAGTTTTGAAGTCACTAAATGTTTGCTGTTTCTCCTGGTTTCTGACTCTGGCATACATGAAATTCTGTTGTCCTATGTTTCCTAGATTCCTAATCACCTATTTTGCCTAAAATTTGAGATTCTGAATATTGCCAACCATTCAATCATTCACTCATTTGCTAAATATTTATAGTACCTTCCATTTGCCTAGAGTACTTTAGGAGATACAAAAAGCCCTATGACATAGGCAAGAGCCTAAATCTGATAGAGAATATGAAACATGGACTGAAATAGCTACAACGCACAGCACAATGTGCTAAGTGCTATAACAGAGGTACAAACCAAGCACTAGCAGAGTTCAGAAAGAGGTGAGATCCTGCAGAAAACCGAGATGTGACTGTAAGAGCAGCCTGTAAAAGCCCAATGCCATTGATGTGCCAATGTTTGTATATCCTCAAAAATAGAGTATACAAAATATTAGATTGAAAGACGGAAGTAGCTGTGAATCAGGAAGAGGATGTTCTGGGAAAGTACATCAAGTGTTCAGCAGCAGATAAACGTCCGACATTAGCCAGAGGGGCTAATCAATGTTCAATGTAAACCAAACACCAGAAAATCATCCCCATTGTGAACACAGTCATTTACTCAGTCGGCCAGAAAAATTACAATTATGAAATTGAAACTACATTTGCTGCTTAAATGAGTCCTTTCAGAGATTTAGTTTAGACTGAAAATTGTTCATTAAAGAGTTCCACTGGGTAATGAACTTCAA
Organism: Redunca redunca; assembly: GCA_006410935.1. Taxonomy (NCBI): domain Eukaryota; kingdom Metazoa; phylum Chordata; class Mammalia; order Artiodactyla; family Bovidae; genus Redunca; species Redunca redunca. The sequence goes on along the minus strand of SJYQ01016455.1, from coordinate 59,558 downwards.
CTGTACTTTATATTTTTAGAACCCTTAAATTCACTCCCCATTCCAACCCCCAGAGGTAGGTTACATCAGGGATAGGCAAGTTTTTTCTGTAACCAGTCAGAGAGTAGTAAATATTTTAGGCTTTGCAGTCTATAAACAGTTTCCATCACAACTACTCAACTCTACTGTTGTCATGAAAATAAGCAGAGACAATATTCACGTGAAGGAGTACAGTGGGATGAATGGAGAAAGTAGCATGGAAACATATACACTACTATATGTAAGAGAAACAGCCAGTGGGAATTTGCTGTATAACTCAGGAAGCTTAAACCCGTGCTCTGTGGCAACCTAGAGAGACGGGATGGGGTGGGAGGTGGGAGGGAGCAACAGGGAGGGGACATATGTACACCTATGACTGATTCATGTTGTTGTATGGCAGAAACCAACACAATATTGCAAAGCAATTATCTTTCAATTAAAAATAAATACATTAAAATTTTAAAAACCACTTTATTTATGAATGCTCATATTTAAATTTCAGAAAATTTTCTTGTGCTTCAAGTATCTTTCTGCTTGTATGTTTTCTCCAACATTTAAAAATATAATAGCTATTGTTAGCTTGCACACCACATTTGTCCAGCAGGCTGGAGTTTTGCTGACCCCTGACTTATATCAATTACCCTATTTGCAGATGATAAAACAAAGGTTAAAGGAGACTAAATATATTCTAAAATCAATAGCAATTCAGTTTATTATGTTCCGTATACAGAGAAATAATGAAGCAATAGGAAAAACGGAGACATTTATCTATTCTTTATCCATGTGATTCACAGTGTGGGAAAATCATGTATTATCTATAAACTTTGATTCCCTGGGGCATAACAAGTAAATAATTTTTAAACTGTGCTTAGCAAGATTGGTTCATGGCAAATGAGGCAATTATGTCTTAAATTTATACATATAATACTTTATTGTCTTTCTGAATTTTAATTTATAATGGGTGACAGTCTCTAAGTTGAAAAAAAAAGCTGTCTCATTTTAAAGATATTGTAGTTCTTCTGATAAGCCACATGCTGCTAAGTATTTATCAGCACATAAATGTCTCAAAAAAGATGTAAGTAATTATTGATGTAAGTTAATCTCAGTACTTCATGGAATGAGGATCCCTCTGTGGGTACCAAGATGAAGGCTTGGAAAAATATTCAGGAATAAAGCAATGAGAAACCCACCCCACCCCACACCCCTACATACACACACTGGAATGTCATTTATTTGGGGCTTTAAAATCATATAATAATAAAGTTAAAAGTCACAAAAACCCATAGCTTTGAGCAAGAACAGATAAACAGTATACTATTCAAGACCTCCTGAAAGTATTACAGCAGAAAACCAGTGTCAAGGAAAAAGATCTCCAACAGTCCTCACTCTTCAGACAATTAAGCCTAGAGAAAAAGAGAGCAGGCACGTGGTGCAAATGCTACAAAATCACGGAAGGTCACACGAGGGTGATCTGAAGTCACCAAACCTGAAGATACTCTAACAGCAGTGCGGGGACCACCCACTGAAGTACAGAAGGGTTACCTTTAGAACCTAGGTGAGAACAACTTCTATCAGAGAAGTGATTGTTTGATTGTTTATCTGCTTAGGTGGGTTGTACAGCAGTATAATTTCCCACTTATTTATTCCTCAGTAGAATGGACAATGGTTCCATTTCAGAAAACAAAAATTAAAAAGTAAATAAATTTTTTCAATCATGGGAGAAAAAGTACTCCATATTTTTTTTTAATTTCTTAATTTTTTGCTCCCTCCATGTGGCTTTTGGGATTTTAGTTCCCCAACCAAGGATTGAACCCAGGCCCTTAGCAGTGAGGCGCAGAATCCTAACCACTGGCCCACCAGGGAATTCCCCTTCCATATTTAGAAGAGCGATAAGGAAATAATAACTTTAAAATGTTTATATAAAATCATGGTGTCAGAATCCTAATAAAGACAACATTGACATTTGGGAGGTAGGTCCCACATCTGCAGTGCACTCCTCTGCCTGGGTAAAGTCTAAACTCTTTGGTGTCCACCTCCTACCCCTGCCCAGACCTGTTTTCTGGCTCTCTCATCTCCTGCCCTTTCCTGTCCCCACCCACACTCCAGTCACCTAGCAAGCTCCCTGGAGGTCCCTTCATGTTTGAAGCTGTTTGGGGCCTTTTCACATACTAGCTCTTGGCCCAGAATGCCATTCTCCATCCTGTCCACTGGACAACTCCTACCTTCAACCTCACTCTCACTACACCTGCCCTGATGGTTCTCCCACCATACCCGGAGAGACCATTTTCCCTCTATGTTCCCACTTTGCGTCATTCTCCCCTCTTTTAAGGCACTTCGACTTGGACGGCTATGTATAGCTTATCTCCTCTACAGAAGATGGTCTCCCTGAGGCATAAGAAGGAATGCCTTTAATTGAGGCCTAGCACAGTGCCTGAGACATATTCATAACTCAATAATCACCTGTTGAATGAATCAATGCTCACTGATCCCTCATAAAGACTTTACCCTCTCTGCCACAGAAAGAATCTAGAACTGAGGTTGGGATAGTAGGTAATTCTAACATTTCATTCATTCACTCATTCAACAGACATTTATTGAGCATTATGGCTAGGCAGTCTTCGAGGAGCCTGAGATATATGAATGAGCAGAGTAAATGAAGATTCCCTACATTTGAAGAGCTCACATGCTAGCTGGGGATACAGACATTAAACAATAAAGGGTGAAAGACAACATCTATCTCTGTTAAAGCTATCAGAGCTTCCCTGATAGCTCAGTTGGTAAAGAATCCGCCTGTAAAGCAGGAGACCCTGGTTTGATTCCTGGGTCGGGAAGATCCACTGGAGAAGGAATAGGTTACCCCCTCCAGTATTCTTGGGTTTCCCTGTGGCTCAGCTGGTAAAGAATCCAGCAACGTGGGAGACCTGGGTTTGATCCCTGGGGTGGGAAGACCCCCTGGAGAAAGGAAAGGCTACCCACTCCAGTATTCTGGCCTGGAGAATTCCATGGACTGTACGGTCCATGGGGCCGCAAAGAGTCGGACACAACTGAGTGACCTTCACTTCACTTCACTTTGTCTTTGTTAAAAGGGGATAAGAAATAAGAGAAAAAGATATAAGTAGAGTATGATAAAGGGGATTGGGAGTGTATGAGCTGTGATTTTAAATGATGTGATCAGGGAAGCAGGACCTGTCAAGCAGACAGTGAGAAGTTGCATTTGGACAAAGACTTAGAGAGTGAAATAGACATGGGCGTGTATGGAGGAAAGGCATTCTAGGCAGTGAGAATATTCAGTGAAGGCTCTAAGGATAAAACAAGAGGACAGTGAGGTTGGCTAAAAGTGAGATGACAAAGAGATGTGTTGATGTAGGGAGACAAGGGGGGAAAGGTGGCGGGTCTTGGAGGCCTTGTAAATCATTAAAATGACTTTGACCCTGAACGAAATAGGGAACCATTGGAGGGTTTTCAGTAGAGGAGCAACATGATCTGACTTACACCTGACTTATATTTTACAAGGATCACTCAGCTATTTTGTTGAGAATTTAATATTGGGCCAAGGGTAGGGGCTAGATTTCACTCCCTCTCCTACTGTCTGGTAAATATTATATGAGGTCAATATATCTGAGCATAGTTACCCATGTGGAGGCAACCTGATGAAGGGGAAAGAGCAGAAAAAGAATGCAATTTAGCTGCTACCACTTTCCAGGTTAGCCTGAGTCTTGCTCCTTTTCTACCTCTTCCTCTTACTCCCTTATCACCAAAATTACAAGAATTTCCCTGGTTGGCTCACTTGTTCAGAACAAAAGAGAATTATGCCATAGATTTAGTGGAAAATAGTTTAATGGTAGTAGAGTTTAAAGAGGCTCAAACAAGGTTAACTCCATTATTAAAATGATCATGGGGAAGACAATGATGCTGGTAGTCTTTATAACATTTGCCTTTGCTGCAGAGTTAGTAGATCATTGAGATACTGCACAAAAGGAGGAGGGAGCCAATGCCAGGAAGACGGCCTTAGTCATACCATGTAAGCCACTGAATGTCTTTTTTAGTCTAAAATATTTCTGAGGCTATCTGCCAAACTGTATTTTTTTTTTAAAAAAAAGCAAATGTGATCCAGGCATTTGAATGCTTACAATTAGAAAACCTATGACAATGGAAAATTGCATTCTTTGTAAACTGACACTGCATTTACATATATTGAGATATGGAACACGTATCCATAAAGTTGTATAACTCTCTATAAAATGCACACCTATATCCCAGTTCTTAGTTTGTTAGATCAGATCCTTAAAAATTACTTTTAATCCCTTTGTTTAACCAAAACTTGGTGTGCTGAGTATTTTTTTTAAACCAGTGTTAAAAAAAAATATTTAGGGACTTCCCCAACAGTCCAGTGGTTAAGACTCCACCTTCTAATGCAAGGAGTGTGGGTTTGATCCCTGGTTAGGGAAGTAAGGTCCCACATGCCATGGGGTGTGGCCAAAAATTAAAGGAAAAAATTAATGCATTCCTTTGTTCCTTTAGAATCTTTCTGGAGCAATTCAGGATGAGTTGAACACTTTAAAAATGAACGAGAACTCTACCAGAAAGTGTGTATTTCATAGTATCATTAAATATTGATTAAGTATCCACTACACATACGACACTGTATTAGTAGCTAAGAGGACAATGATATTATAAAATTTAGATTTGAATCTTTTTAAAGAAACACTTGCAAAATGGGTTTTCATTCTCTTTCCTGGTCATGCATAGTTTACTTTCACAATTATTGCCTATCAACAGAAAAATAACAGAAAATCATTTTCCTCTCATGTCTGAGGATCTCTCTAAAGCAGAGGGAGATCCAGACTTGAGGGCTGACAGGTTATGTTTCCAGTTGCGTTTGCCTCTGCACTTTAGGCTGTTCAGTTGACTTGATCTAAAATTGGAAATTTGTGTAGAAGTGTTTCTCCTGAGACTTGCAACATTTTAAAGGATGTTCCTACGAAGCAGTAGTGCAAACTGAAAGTCATAGAAACCTCTTAATTCTGATGGTTCTAAGCATAACCATTTCGATATGTAGAATAAGATCAAGGAAAATGAAAAGAGAAGCTTAATATTTCTTCATTTCAAAATTTTTAGCACATCAACCTTCTGGGTTATATCCTGTTCCTTGGTTTGAGACTGTTCTAGATGGGAGAGTTGCCTATCATAATTAGCATAATTATGTCTACTCGGGGTTCAGTCAATCAATTCAGCAGGAGAAAGTAAACCTGTTCATGTAGGCAAAAATATATACATTTTTTCTTTCAGCATTATTCTCATGTCATGAGCAGGCACTGCTGCTGCTGCTGCTAAGTCGTGTCAGTCGTGTCCAACTCTGTGCGACCCCATAGATGGCAGCCCAACAGGCTCCTCTGTCCCTGGGATTCTCCAGACAAGAAAACTGGAGTGGGTTGCCATTTCCTTCTCCAATGCATGAAAGTGAAAAGTGAAAGTGAAGTCGCTCAGTTGTGTCCGACCCTTAGTGACCGCACGGACTGCAGCCCACCAGGCTCCTCCGTCCATGGGAGTTTCCAGGCAAGAGTACTGGAGTGGGGTGCCATTGCCTTCTCCAAAGAACAGGCACAGCCCTTGCCAATGATACTACCAGGAGTGATGCATGAGTTTCCATTATTGAACCTTCAACTTACCAGTGAATTAGAATTTCCAAGCATCCACACCTAAATGTATTAGGTTGGCCAAAAAGTTTGCTTGGGTTTTTCGTAACACTGTATGAAAAAACCTGAATGAGATTTTGGTCAGCCTTATATTATATTATTACAGCTCTCATCACAATGATGGGTATTCACAGTGGCCTTTTGAACTGCATCAACTGTTTTCAGTTTCACAGCCTCAACATTACAAAAGAGTCAACTTTAGGGTTATAAAAAAGCTAGCAAACTCTTTATCTTTTTATTTCCATAATGTTAATGAATTTCAATATATTTCTTGAATGAAGAGCTTTGAATAATCCAAATGGAACCTACTGGGAGTTTTCATTTGAAGTTTCAGATGTCCCAGGCTACAAAGAACCTTTGAATTTTGGTATTTCCTTCTTTTGCATTAGGCTTCCCTGGTGGCTCAGACAGTAAAGAAATCTGCCTACAACGCAGGAGACCCAGGCTCAATCTGTGGGTTAGGAAGACCCCCTGGAGAAGGGTATGGCAACCTTGCCTGGAGATTCCCAGGACAGAGGAGGTTGGCAGGCTACAGTCCACAGGGTTACAGAGTCAGACATGACTGAGTGACTTTCACTTTCTTTGGCATTAGTATTAATACTTGGTTAGAATGCATATTACCAAAATTTTAGAGTAAGAAATATGAATCTTCACTTTCTTCACCAAAGCCAAACCTGCTTCTTTTCCAATGTTCTTTATCCATCCATCTTGGATTAAAACCTGCCAATTACACTAGACTATTTTGCCATCACCTACCCATCAAATCACAAAATGAGGATCTTTTACCTTCTAAATATTTTAAAATACACATTCACTCTCCGTTCCAAATGCCACCAACCTGGGCAAGGTAATAGTCTTTTCTGACTTGAACTCTGTACTGCTGAAATAGGTTCCTAGCTGGTCACCATATCTCCATCCTTTCCCTTCACCAATTTATATTGAAAATTCAATTAAATCACAATTTCATGAATATGATTACTACATCCCTTTTCTTAAAAAATGCAATATTTGTCACTGTTATTGGCATAAAGTCTAAGCTCTTTAATAGGACTTAAAGTATTCATGATTGATCAGAATTCCGCCTAACTTTCCAGTCTTATCCAGTCTTACTCCCCCCATCTTGAATCCTCCTGAGCTTTCTTTTGTTCTAATATGTCATGGCTCTCTATCTCATCACCCCAGCTCTTATGCATGCTTGATTCCCTCCACCGGGAACAACATTCTACACATTCATTTATTTTCTTTATTCAACAACTATTATGAAGCAAAGACTTGCTATTTGCAATTGTTATTATATTATACTATTGGGTTGGCCAAAGAGTTTGTTCAGGTTTTTCTGGAACATCATACAAAAGCTCAAATGAACTTTTTGGCCAATCCCATATGCAGTTGTGCTGCGCTTAGTCGCTAAGTTGTGTCTGACTCTTTGTGACCCCGCGGACTCTAGCCCTCCAGGCTCCTCTGTCCATGGGGATTCTCCAGGCAAGAATATTGGAGTGGGTTGCCATGCCTTCCTCCAGGGGATCTTCCCAGCCCAGTGATCAAACCCAGGTCTCCCATACTGCAGGCGGATTCTTTATCATCTGAGACCCCAGGGAAGCCCAAGAATACTGGAGTGGGTAGCCCATTCCTTCTCCAGGGGAACTTCCTGACCCAGGAATTGAACTGGGGTCACCTGTATTGCAGGTGGATTCTTTACCAGCTGAGCTACCAGGGAAGCCCCAACCCCATATTATGGAGAGCCTCCACGTTAGGTACTAGTAAGTAAATCAATAGTTAAACCAAGCATAGTTTCTGTCTCGGGAAAGCTTATTGTCTAGCATGGGAAATAGTCATGAAACAAAGAATGAGATTAGAGTTATGACATGGAAAATATAAAGTTATGCAGGATCAAATGTCAGGTAACCACACTTAATATAGGAGTCAGCGCAGGTTCCCTGAGGAAGTTCTGCTGAAGCTAAAATCTGAAGGATGGGTAGGAGCTAGTTGTGGTAACAGAAGAGTGCAGAAGGAGGAGAAGTGGTGAAGGAAATGTCCTGGCCACACAGTTAAATGGACAATACACAAATACTGAGAAAAGAAATAACTTGTCCGCATTATAAGACTTCCTCGGTGGCTCAGACGGTAAAGAATCCGCCTGCAATGTGGGAGACTTGGGTTGGGAAGATTCCTTGGAGAAGGGAACAGCTACCCACCCCGGTCTCCTGGCTTGGAGAATTCCATGGACAGAGGAGCCTGGCAGATTATAGTTCATGGGGTCGCAAAGAGTCAAACATGACTGAGACTTTCACTTTCACTTTTTCCTTATTATAAGCATAAGATATTGGGAACAGATATCTTTATTGAATATATTTTGTTGGTGGTTTGTGTTGCAAAGGTAAACAATTTATAAAGTTCTCGTTACCCTTTGTTGATAACTAAGTTCAATGGCTCCTCTTTTCATAATTGCTGTTGCAATTAAAGGAATAAAAAAGCATCTTTGGTGAGATACAGAATCTGTGTATGAGGAAATTGATTCTATTTGACTTTTGCTTTATGATTGTGAACAAACGACTTACACCTGTTCCTCGGCTTTGTTGTTTATAAGAGTGATGATAACACTAACCAGTTTAACTTACAGGGTGGTATCAAATAGCGGTGCAAAAGCACCACTTAATGAGCCACACTGCTTAATGATCTTTTTTAAAATATGCATTTCAAACACACTAAACAATTTCTTGATTTTAGACTGTTCTCTACATATTGGTAGCAACTCAAATTCATTTTTCTTATGATTCTAGCTGTAGCAATAGGGGCTGCAATTCCAATTTCACAGCAAGTAGAACGTTGTCTTCATTAGCTTTCAAGAGAAACAGAATTGGATTATGTCTCTTTTCAAAAAACCCAACTGTTCAATTCAAAAATATTTTGAAGCAGAAAAACCGGAAAATCCAGTTATTTTACACTCATCAAATAAACAGGACACATTTCTTCTGTGATCAAGTCCCTCAATTCCTTTACTTTTCATGGAAGTTAATCTGATCAGTCTTTTCTTACTTTTCTGTTTAAACTTACTATCTGATCTCCCACTAGCATTCATGCTTGCATGCGTGCCAAGTCACTTCAGTCATGTCCAACTCTTTGTGACCCTATGGACTGTAGGCTGCCAGGCTCCTCTGTCCATGGGGATTCTCCAGGCAAGAATACTGGAGTGGGTTGCTGTTGCCTCCTCCAGGGGATCTTCCTGACCCAGAGATCTCTCCCACTGGCATATTTATTGACAAACATGGCAATACAAATGCAAAGAAAGTTTTACTGAAATATAATCTCTCATGCTTAATAACTAAGAATTTACAGGTTAAAAAGAAAAAGAGAGACTTTCTAGCCTCATGTTATTTTTGTATGTAATAATGCAGACATGAAATAAGACACCATTGGTTTAGGGGTCTACTTTGCCAAAACCTTTTATTCATCCCTGAAAGCATTTTAGTTACAGTTAAGTATATAGGTGTCATATATCTCTATCACAAATATTGATCTTTTCTTACATGTTTCCATAGTCATAAGAATAATTATCAATTCCCCTTTCAGAATCAAAGGACAAGTTCATTCTGAAATATTTTATAAATATTGAGAACTGTACAAATACTACTTTACAAAGATGAAGAGTGAGTTTTTAGTTCTGAATGTTACTTTTTTTTGTTTACAGTCTCTTTTTTCTTTGGTGAGCAAAATTGGATTTCAAAATATAGGAGCTCTATTAAAGGTGTCTAATTTCAAAGTCCTATTTGGGTCTTTAATTAAATTTATTTTTTGCTGTTTGTTGTTTAGTCCTCAGCCATATTCGATTCCTTTGCAACCCTACAGACTGTAGCCCTCTGTCCATGGATTTCCCAGGCAAGAATACTGGAGTGGGTTGCCATGCCCTCCTCCAGGGGATCTTCCTGACCCAGGGATCGAACCCGCGGCTCCTGTTGAGGCTCCTGCCACGTCTTGTGTACTGCAGGTGGATTTTTTTCTTTTTTTACCACTGAGCCATGGGGGAATCTTTTTTTATTTGACTGCGGCAGATCTTATTTGCAGCATATGGGATTTTTGATCTTCGCTGGGCATTCAAGTTCTTTCAGTTGCAGCGTATGAACTCAGCTGTAGTACTTGGGATCTAGTTCTCTGACCAGGGATGGAATCCAGGCACCCTGCATTGGGATGGCAGGGTCTTAGTCACTAGACCACCAGGGAAGTCCTTGTTTGGATCTTTTAAAAGGTTTTCTATTACTAATTTCAAGAATCTTTAAAAAGTTTGATCATTTTATTGCATTAATTCTGTATTGTTGGGGGAAAATTTTTTAAAGTCATTTAAAAGGAGAAAATAGATCATGGATGATTAGTTTCTTTAGAAATGGGGAAGAGCTCTTAAGGAAATGCATATTTAGGAAACTTACTTAGTTGATGGCAAATTTAATTCTAATCTGTTAGTATATGCTTGAAGAAAAGAGAGTTCATGGAATTATACAGTCAGAAGATTAGTGAGCGCTTCTTTCTGCTTTTGGTACAGTGCAAAGGCCTATTCAAGAGGAATCTGAAATATAGGGTTCAAGTCTCATTTCTGCCACCCACTCTCCATGTCATTTAAGCTAGTTAAGAAAGCCACTTGGCCTCTGAACATCAGTTTCTTGTTTGTAAAATGGAGATAATGATGCCTTTCTTATAAGCTTCTTACTAGGAATAAGAGACATACACAATGAAAATGCTTTGTAAATCAGAAGCTGCTTTACAAAAATAAATTAACAAAATTTATCACTAGCTCAAAGATTCCCAGAAGAGATTCAACAAAAAATAGCTTAATATGTACTTTGGGTTCTTGTTCCCTTTTCAATGTATATGTGCTAATTCCTTCATTAGGTTATAAGCTCCTTAAAGCCACAGTAGGCACACCATATCCTCTTTCACGTTGCTCTCTGGACTACACATTATGGACACTCAAAAGGCTTTGTTGACAGATATTCTCTCCTCTTCCTCAGTTCCACTGGCAAGCAAAAATCACTACTGTCAAAAAGTCTAAATCTCTCTGCTGTAATCCATATTTATTTCCTTATATTCTCTCCTCTAAAGTCATGGAGAATTGGCAGGTCAGCAGCAACTTAACAAAGCCTCAAGGCAAAATCCTTTGTTCTCAATCTAAATCTGCCCCTTTTGCAATACAAAACAAGTGGAATTAAGTACATCCTTGGTTCCAGGAAGAAAGGGAGAGTACCTGCTGGCCCACCAAAGATTTCTAGAGCCACGGAATTCCACAGGTAAGTCCCCCCTCTTTAGGTAACTGAGAGGAATAAAGTATAGCAACATAAAATGGCTAGAGGAAAGACTCACAGAGAACAGGAGTGAAGACACCAAAATCAAAAGAAGGTGAAAAGAGAGTGTTCCCAGGGCACTGATACTCTCTTAGAAGGCTGATGACATGCTCTGCTCTACCCTCATGCTTGAACAACAGTCTTTAATATGTAAGTTGGCACCAGCTCCTGACCCACGTTTTTAAAACTGAAGGTACCGCGGTGAGGAAGAGATGGCTACCTCAGTCTCCCTCCTAGGATCCTATGAATGTGCCTATCCGGTGCGCACTCTGCTCAAAGTATACTCTTTTCATGAGGTTTTTATTAGGGGTGCCCAATCCAACTCACCTGTTAATTTAAAAGAGGAATATTTTTCTTCGAAGCCACCTTGCCCTGTCTTTACCAGTACATCGTGGCTTTCATTAAACAGCCTTAGGAGGGCCCACGCATTCCTCAGGCTCGGGGTAAACACGTGTGTCGGAAGGCAGCTCCGGCGCGCCCTGCGTTTCAGCACCAGCGTCTCCGGACAGCGCCTCGCTGGCCGGCCGGTTTGAGGCCTCCAGTCCTTCACTCATCCACCCCCGGCCCACTCGCTTTCCTCTTTTCCCTCAGTGCCAGAAAAAAAGCACCCCAACTTCTAACTTCTCAGTCCTTGCTTCTACAGTGACCTCCGCGACCCTTCCTCGGAGTCTAAACGCTCACGCCTCCGCACCTTCGGGTCCTTCGGCACCAGCTCCCGAGCAGCACCGGTGGCCCGAGACCGCCTCCGGGCAAGGATCACCTCTCCCTCGCCACTTCTGAATCCCAACCCAGCAGCTAGGAGCCCCCGCTCGCTCCGTCTCTCTCTTCGCCCCACAGCCTCTGAAAAAAAACGCGCGACAATGCCCTCTCCCCCCGCCCCAACACACACACAACACACACACACACACACTCATACACACACTCGCACGCCACAAGCCTTGCGGGTGCCATCACCCCCCTGGGCAGAGCCTCAGCCAACTTGGGCCCTATCCTTCAACACCGGCTCGCAGAGGGCCGCCCGCAGCGACCGCCCCGCCTCCTCCCCTTCCTAGTCGACTGGTCCCGGCAGCGGAGCCCAGGCCCCCGCCCCTGTCCCCCCACCTCCACATTCACTAAGCCATCCGCCTGGCGCGGGTAATACACGGTCCACAACCCTCAAACATTTGCCCCGGGCCGCCCCCCAAACCATCAGCCAAACCAGAAACGAACCTCCTTGAGCCCAGCCCAGTTCCTGGTGTGTTGTGTGTGTGTTTGTGTCTCCGAAGCCTACACATCATTAACTCCTTCGAGCTTTCAGCCCAACCTAAACAAATAACACGTTATCTCCGACCCCCTTCTCCCTTCTCCGCGCCCCAACCTCTTCCCGCATCCGGATCCTCACTCGCCAAGTCGCCAAACCAACCACCGCACCCCAGCCCTCAAACCTCGACCTCCCACCCAACCCAAAACAACACTCGCCTCCAGCCCCTCCCATCCCCCACCCCATGGCCCCCCAGCAAGCCGGGTCTGGCCCGAGCGAGTGACGCCTCGAAAGAGCAGCTGGCATCCCCTGCCGGGAGCCCAGGATAGAAGGGCTGACCTCTCACCAGCTGGATCAGCCAGCACATCCCTCCGTAAGGGCACTCGCCAAACCGTCACACGCCCTGGAAAACACAGGTGCCGGGGAAAGGAGAGAGGCGGAAGCAGTCTCCGGGGGTGGGCGGGAGGACTCACCGAACATCTGAATGTGCCCTTTGGTTATGGGATTGAAGCTGCCGCAGGCGAGCAAGATAACGTGCGTCTTGGTGGTCTCGGTCATGGCGCGGGCGGGTCCCTCGCGCTGGCCCAGGGGTCGCCTCTCTTTTTGTGTCTCGATGTGTCTGCAGAGGGAGAAAGGAAGGCGAGGCTCCGGTGGTGGATGCTGTGGACTCCGAGGAGCCGCTCCAGACGCAAACCGCGTCACTCCCCGCCTCCCTTTAACGCTTGCAGCTCCGGCAAGATCTGAGGCTGCTTTTGTATATGCTAAGCTCCGTTCTCCTTTCCTTCTAGCTTCTTTCGCGTCTCTCGAGCTGGTCTCCGTCTCCTCCCTTTCTCTGACCCTACCCCATCTCACCCTCTCTTCCTTAGTGTTTACCTACAAATCAAGCTGTGGTACCCAAGCCCAACCCTGAGCAATCCAACAGGCAATGATCAGCATGATGTGAGCCCTTTCTCTTTTCTCCTTCTGAATTAGTTTTCCTCCCCTAATCGAACATTTTTTTTTTCCTGTCGACATCAACTTTCTCTAACATTTCCAGCTCCAAAAGTGTTTGATTTTAAGAACTGTTTTCTTTCTCTCCCTCTCAAAATTTTAAGTGAGAAATGACAATTGATCAATTGGGGAGTATTCATTTCTGCCTGTCTTTCCCCCCTTATCTCATGGTTTTGAACTACTGAACTGAGTTCAGAGCTTGACCAAGTGGTTGCCAAGATATAGGAGGAAGCTGAATCCTTCTCCTGGCATACTGTTCCTTTTGAGTGCTGAAGCAATGAGAACACGGATGTCACAGAGTTACTAAAGCTGTGTTAAAAACTACTGTGATCTTACGTAAGATATCAAAATTCAGACAAAGATTTACCCATTCATAAGTGTTTGAGTGTCCACGATGTGTTAGCCTCTGATATAAACCCTGCTGATAAAGCAAAGTCTCAGTCTTCATCAGGTTTACATTCTACTGGAAAGAGACAGACAATAAACAGAGAAGGAACATATTAGATGGTGATTGTGCCATGCACAGTAAGTGAATGCAATTCACTCTCTGACAGAACAAAGGGTGAATGGAGGAGAGGGGACTGATTGAAATGAAGAAGTTAGGGAAGGCCTCTCTGGGGTGGTGAAATTTAAACTGTGACCTAAATGACAAGGAGCTGCTAGTATAAATATTCTGGGGCAAGGAGGGGTTCATTGTCCTCCTAGAAGTGAAAGGCCAGAGAGACTTGAGTGTATGAATAATGGGGAAAATGCTAAGAGAGAAGACTGGACTGGTGATCAGGATCAAATCAAGTAGGGCTTGTAGGCTAGGGTAGGGTTTGGATGTTTTTCTAAAAGAAATAACTTAGAGAGGAATAACAAAAGGAAACCACTGAAGCTTTTAGGCAGGGAAATGACAAGTAATTTACATTTTTATAAGATCACTCTGGCTTCTTAGTGGAAAATGGGAAGACAAGGAAAGCAGTTAGGAAATCCCGCTGGTAGGTTGGCAGGTGGAGTTGTCTTTGGCCTAGGTTTTATAGAGGTAAAGCTGATGAGAAGAAAATGGTCTCGGGATAAGTTTTTTTGGTAAAGTTTACAATCTTTGCAAATGAACTAGAAGGAAGAAAGAACAATCTAAAAAAGTGTCTAGAAATTTGGCTTAAGTAAATGAGTAGACAGAGAATGACAAAGATGGGGAAAGAAAGTTTCAAGGATGACCAAGTGTTCTAGTCTGATACAAAAAATAGACCTAATAACTCGAGATTTTTTTAAATGGCATTAAAAAATGAGATATAATTGATATATACCATCATATTAGTTTTAGTTGCATGTAATAACTCTGAACTTAGAGATCCATAAGTACAACTATTTACCTTTCTTGGGCTTCTAGATTCTTAGGTAAATTTCAACCTATTTTAATGGGTCATTGTTTCTTACTTAAGAGCATGTATTTGTGGTGTACAGTAAATATTTGTTAAATTATGCTGAACAGCAAATCAATCCTAATATGCATAAAATTTATAGTTTAAAGACACGTATCGGAATCAATGTATATTTTAATGGTTTTGTATCTTTCCTGATATGGGGTGCAGACTAGTGCGGTAGACAAGCAGGAGATATTTAGGGGGGCCTGACTTGGGTTTGAAACTCTGATACTTACTAGCTGGACAACAAATACTTATTGAATGTCTGCCATGTGCCAGGCACTTGATTTAGCAGCTGTGAACAAACCAAAGTTCCCGCTTTAATACAGCTCACATTCTAGAGGGCAAAACAGATCATTTAAAAAAATAAACACAATGGTAATCAATATCTAGGCTTCTCTGGTGGTAAAGAATCTGCCTGTTGGTGCAGGAAATGCAGGTTCGATCCCTAGGTTGAGAAGATCCCCTGGAGAAGGAAATGGCAACCCACTCTAGTATTCTTGCCTTGGAAACCCCATGGACAGAGGATCCTGGCAGGCTACCGTCAATGGGGTCGCAAAACATTGAACACAGCTTAGCAACTGAAGAACAACAATAATAACAGACATCACAATGGGAAGAAAAAAAAGCTAAGTGAGAAGAAAAAGAAAGGGAAATCCTCCTTTATTTAAGTGGTCCTAGACAGCCTTGCCAGTAAGATGGGATCTGAGCAAAGACCTGAAAGAAGTGAAGGAATGTGTCATTTGAATATCTGGGGAAGAACATAACCTGAAAGAAAGTGAAAGTGAAAGTCACGTCCAACTGTTTTGGACCCCATGGACTATATAGTCCATGGAATTCCATGGAAGGGAGGTAACCATTCCCTTCTGCAGGGGATCTTCCCAACCTAGGGATTGAACCCAGGTCTCCCACATTGCAAGTGGAGTTTTACCAGCTGAGCCACCAGGGAAGCCCAATGCCAAGAGCCTGAGGAGCAAGAGTGTTTGGGAATCTTCAACAAGCACACCTGTACAGCTGGAGAAAAGAAAGTGAGTGGAAAATGGTGGGAGACAGATTGGGAAAGTAGGACAGATTAGATAGGGCCTTAAAGGCCCTTGTTAGGGCTTTGGCTTTTTCAGAGATGAGAAGTCCCTGGAGGGTTTTGAATGGAGAAATGACATGAGATGACTTACACTTGAAAAGTATCATTTTGGCAGGAAATACAAATTTTGGAGTCATCAGTATAGTTTTATACTTAAAACCATAGGAGTAAATGAGGTTACTTTGGGAGTAACAGATATACATAAAAAGAAAAAGAGGTGCTCAGATTCAGCTCCAGGATGCACCAAATGAATAGCTAATGTTCACTATCAACAGAAGCCCTGGCTCTGTAAGCCATTTACAGATGTTAATTCACTTAACACCAAAATTCTGTGAGTTCAAATAATTTTATCCCATTTTAGAGATGCGTATAAGGGAGAAGACAGAAATGAAATAACCGGGAGGAGTAAGTATGGAGCCAGATTCAATCCCAGGTACTTTCAATTGAAGGCCCTGCTGTTGATCCAAGGCTATCTCCTCCTCTTGTTTCACTGCTACGCTGTACAGGCATACCTTGTTTTGTTGAACTTCACAGAGACTGTTTCTTCTTCAGACTGAAAGTTTGTGGTCACCCTGAGTTGAGCGTGTGTACCCATGCTGTTTTTTCCAACAGCATTTGCTCACTTCGGGTCTTAGTGTCACCGTATTTCAAGCTTTTCCATCATTATTATATTTATTACAGTCCTGTGCAATCAGTTGTCTATGGTAATTGTTTAGGAGTACTATGAACCACACCATGTAAGATGGCAAACTTAAATGATAAATCTGTGTTCTGAATGCTCATCTCCCTCCCTCTCCTCAGGCCTCCTTATTTCCTGAGACACAATAATATTGAAATTAGGCCAATTAATAACCCTCCAGTGGCCTATAAGTGTTTGGGTGAAAGGAAGGGTTGACTGATGTAGCAAACCCCATAGCTATCTTATTTCAAAAAGTTGCCAGAGCCACCCCAACCTCAGCAATCACTACCTTGATCAGTCAGCAACTATCAGTATCCAAGACCCTCAATCAGCAAAAACTTTATGACTTGCTGAAAGTACAGATGATGGCTATCATTTTTTAAGCCAAAAAAAGCATTTTTAAAAATTAAGGCATGTACATTTTTTAAGACATAACGCAATTTCAAAGTTAACTGACCATAGTACAATGTAACCATGAATTTTATATGCTTTGGGAAACCAAAAAAAATTCATGTGACTCACTTTATTGCCATATTCCTTTATTGTGGTAGTCTAGAACCAAACTTGCAATATCTCTGAGGTATGTCTAGACATTTTTATACATTCATAAAAATAAGGATGACTATACTCACACCATAGAGAAGGCAATGACAACCCACTCCAGTACTCTTGCCCGGAAAATCCCATGGACAGAGGAGCCTGGTAGGCTGCAGTCCATGGGGTCGCTAAGAGTCGGACATGACTGAAGCGACTTAGCAGCAGCAGCAGCATTCCCACACCAAGCCACAGAGATGTGAAGGTTACCAGTAATGTATGTAGAACACCTAGCATATAGTAGATGGTCAATAAGTGATCCCCATTTTATAAATGAGAGAATGGAACTTTGTAACAGAGTTTGAAGAACAGAGAATTGCCTTACCAAGTCTTCAGGCTTTCCCCTCCTCTATAGAGGAAAAATGGAAAAGTAGGCAACAAAATACTTGCATTCACTCTACAAGTTAATTTTAATAAAAAGAAAGAAAACAATGTCTAATTCAACATTCCCACACAAAATAGTGTTCAATAAATATTCACTGATGAATTAAATACAAAATGCTAAAAAAAATAAATAAAACAAAACAAAACAAAATAAAATAAACACAAAATGCTCAGAGAGTAACAATGAAACGTGAACTTGTAATACAATGCAATAAATATATTTCAGTCTTGTAGGTTATGTCTTAAGGCATAGTTTAAATTCTATAGATTCGATTAATTGGTTGTGATTCTAATTGACTCTGGTAATTCTCTTTGCTGCTTATCTCTAATTTGTGTATCCCTAAAGAGGGCTCTGGAACTGAAACAGAAAAACACTGAAAACAAATCTTGGTTCTGTCACTTGCCAATTGTTTGGCTTTGGGTCATTTATTGCTAAGCCTGGAGATACAGTGGTCCACTCTCCTCCCTGGTTTCAGCTACTTATGGTCAATGCTGGTCTGAAAATATTAAATGGAAAATCCCAGAGATAAACAATTCATAAGTTTTAAATTACACGCTGTTTTGATTAGCAGGATGAAATCTTGTGCCCTCTGGCTCCATCTTTCTGGGACCCCCAGTCACCAACAAAATCTGTTCCTGACATCCAAACATTGTCACAGCTGGGTGATCCAGGATCATCCGAAGCAGACAATCCTTCTTCGGAAAAATCCTCAGAATGTCAACAGTAGCCTAATGCTATGTCATTTGCCTCACTTCATCTCATCATGTGTTTCATTATCTCACATCATCACAAGAAGGGTAATATAGTACAAGAAGAAATTTTTGAGAGAGGGGACACATTCACATAATTTTTATTACAGTATATTGTTGTAGCTGTTCTATATTATTGTTGTTGTTAATCTCTTACTGTGCCTAATTTATAAATTAACTTTTATCATAGGCATTTACATATAGGGTAAAATATAGTATATATAGGATTCAGTACTGTCTTCAGTTTCAGGCCTCCACTGGGAGTCTTGGCGTATCCCCCCATTGATAAGGGGGGACTGCTATACTATAATACATGTCCTGTGTATTTACAGAGGTTCTATATGGTTTAAATAAGACCATGTGAGAATAAATGAGTTTTTTTTTTTTTAAGCATATCATCAGCTTTAGGCCAAACTCTGTAGTTGTTATATACAAAATACTTATTGTTTTTGAGCATTTAATTATTCTGTTGATGACTTTATCAAGGGTGTTTCTGCGAGTTCCAATCTTACAGGGTAATGACTTTGGGAATGTGCTAATGTGCTAATAGTGTATCTATATCTCAACCAATGAAAACAAATACCAAAAAACATACTAACAACAAACTTATTCTCAGGGAAGATTCCAAGGCTGGTTCACAAGATATAGAAATATTATTAGGAATGTTAATCCTTGCATAATACATGTACCTTAATATATATCATGATCTATTCTCAGGGGTGTTTATTGTAACTTAGATAACATAATTTGGTTCAATATTTCAACTTTCCAAGAGCTGGGTAATTGCTTTAGGCTGAAAAAGAACCTGAGTCATTCTCCTACAGCCTAAACCTTGCAATATGCTCCAGCCAGTTCAGTTTCCAAAAGGCTCAAGGCAGATAGTCCAACCCAGAACGTTCCTGGCAATAAATAACTATTCTGATGGGCAAGCTAAAGTGTCTATTGGGTCTGATTTGAAATGTACATATGTGAAGTCTAGCAGAGTGGGTATGTATGCTCACTTATCTCCCTATTTACTTAGTCTGGGTTAATCATCCGTGGTGGCTCAAAATCTGCCTGTGATGCAGGAGACCTGGGTTCAATCCCTGGGTTGGAGAGATCCCTGGAGTAAAGGAACGGCAACCCACTCCAGTATTTTTGCCTGGAGAATTGCATGGACAGAGGCAGGCTGCAGTCCATGGGGGTCTCAAAGAGTTGGACATGACTAACACTTTTTGTTTTTACACACTTACATCACAAGTCAGGGTAAAACAATTCCATGTTTATGAAGCTGGGTTCCTAAGTAATATTAGGAATCATCATTTATCAGAAGTGCACAAAGTCACACACACAAGTGTAGCTCCCTTGTTCCTGGGATCATGTCAGATATTGAATATTTATTTCATGTTTCTTGGTAAAAATATGCTTATGAGAAAAAATATTATTCTGAAAAACCCATGAATCCTTGGGGTTCTCTTTACTTCTCTACATTTGTATAGTTCTCTCTGCTTTCTCCACTTCTCTTCAAAATAAACATCTTCAGGGATACAGCTAAAGTGACTGGTTTTATTCTCTCATTTTCCTTACAAGCAAATATTTTTATGTCTGTGGGGTGAAAAATATCCTAAAAATTAAGATCCTCCTTTCTCCAGCTCTAAATACCCAGACTCTTACTCAGACTTGTAATTTCTCTGATTATTCTAATCACGTTTCAAAAACAAAAGATGTTTCCAAATTTTAAAAACCTGATTATCAATTATAAACATACCAATTCTTTTGGCACCACAGTGAAAGAAAAAAAAATGTACATGGGTCTTTATAACCAATAAGCATTGTACACCATTAAAAATAAAAAGTTTCTTCAACTAGTTCAGAAGTTTGCTGCTTTATTTATCATGGCTTCTTTCAGATGATAGGGTGAGGAGCACGTATGAGTCACTGCTTTCATCTTGAGACCAAAGATTTCACTACTTATCATAAAGTTTTCCCGAGAGAAATGGGAGGTAGGAAAATCAGTTCTAACAGACTTAGCAAGAAGTATAATTGATTAAGAAGTAAAATAATTCCCTGAAATGACATCTGAGACTATCTCTGCCTCCCTCCTTTAAGTCACCCAAATGGAAAACACATTTGGCTCAAGGGAGCATTAAATAAAGGATAGAGGACTTAAAATACAAAATATTTTTTCCATTACATCAATACCTCACAATTTGGTTAAGTCAGATAGAACCCAGAATTTCAATCCCATCATTTCTCAAATTTAGGAAATATAGAAAACAAGTGGAGGTTCCACTTCTAATATCCCAAACACCCCAAAATTAAACTCCCCCAGGAAAAACAGGTGTAAGCACTACACAAGGAATGCTAAAGATGGTGTGGCGCGATACTTTTTATTACCTCTGTGATAGCTCTAGAGATGTAGCTCAGATGAAAGATTATCCTGGGATGTGACAAATAGCATGGTAACTATAGTTAACAATAATGTATTGCATATTTGAAAGCTGCTGGAAGAGTACATCTCAACAGTTCTCATCAAAAGAAAAAAAAAATTTTTGTAACTATGTATGGGGACAGATGTTAACTAGACTTACTGTGATCATTTTGCAATACATACATATAATCAAATCATTATGTTGTACCGCTGAAATGACTACAATGTGTTTTTTTGGTCTGTTGTTGTTTTTACAGGATCTTAGTTCCCCAACCAGGGATCAAACTTGCGCCCTCTGCAGTGGAAGCACAAAGCCCTAACCATTGAACCACCAGGGAAATCCCTAATATAATCTTATATGTCAATTATATCTCATTATTATCATTATTTTGGATGTACCATGTGACTTGTGGGATCTTAGTTCCCTGACCAGGGGCAGAATCTGGCCCTTGGCAGTGAAAGCATGGAGCCTTAACCACTGCACCGCCAGGGAATTCCCCTTTATAATTCGCTTAAAAAAAAAAAGACTATCCTAACAAGAGAATGGATGGTGATCACTAAACTATGCTGCAGAATTTGAGGGCCACCAAAGCAAAAGCCAAATGCAAATACAGGCCCCACGCCACCTTTTTTTTTTCCATGCCCTAAATTTTCAATACTAATGTCTCCTATGTTAAATAACTAGCATGGGTTATCTGCACATGGAGATCACTGTTACAGCACTGATCTGTTATCTAAGAAAATAAGTTTGCTAAAGAATTTTGGTTTCCCAATTTGATTTTTTTGATTTGGCTGCACCTGGTCTGAGCTGCGGCACACGGCGTCTTCACTGTTTGCTGCAGCATGTGGGATTTTGTGGTTGTGGTGTATGGGATCTAGTTCCTTGACCAGGGATCAAGTCTGGGCTCCCTGCTTTGGGAGCACGCAGTCTTAGCCACTGGATCACCAGGGAAGCCCTTGTTTCTCAATTTAAATGAACAAAGAAATGAATAAAGCAAGACAAAGGAAGATACAGGAAAAAACTGTATATCTTACTTTCTAAATATCTCCAGAATTGTTCCATTTGTCTTTATCTTTCTGATATTTTTCAGCTTCAGGCCACCTTTCTCTCTCTTTCTCTTTAATTACCAAAGAATTCTGGCTGGACTTCCTGCCAGTAATCTTTCCCTTCCCTAAGCCATCTTTCATATTCCAGTCAAAGGGATATTTCTCTAAAATATAAAGCAAACCATATCACTCTCTAGCTTTGACTTCTTCAGTGGCTTCCCATGGCCCTCAGAATACTATCCAAACTCTTAAGCATCTAAGAAGTCCTCTGAGGATCCGGCTCCTAATTGCTCCCCCCCTACACCCTATCTCTTTACTCCAGCCATACGGAACTTCTTTTAGGCTTCAAATGTAGCATGCCCTCTCTTAGCCAGTAGATGTAAACTTGAATCTACTTAATCTACCTCCAGAGCCTTCTGTAAGCCCCACAGGTGTGAGTGAACGCCTCTCCTCACAAGTACTGTTTTTCTTGTATCACAGCATTATCACTGTGTCCGGCATTGTGACTGCCTTTTGATTTGCTCACCTTCTTCACCAATGTTTATTCGGACCCTACCATGTACCAGACAGTACGCTTAGCTCTCTGCATTCATTGTACCACTTAATTTTCAGGGAATCTCAGTTAAATAGGTTCTTTGATTATACCGTACAGATGAGGTAACTGAGACAAGTAACCTGTCCAAGTTCACACAGCTAATAAGTGGGGGAGGCAGGCTTTGAACCTGGGTAGTCAATCTGATGCTTCTATTATCCAACTTGCCCCAAACTTCCATAAGAACAGGAACAGCTTGTCTTATTCACTGTTACATCCCAATGACCGTCACAGTCTGGTACATAGCAAGATTTCATAAGTGTGGGACATTTTGTGCTTATGGCTGGCTCAACTCTGTAGTTAAATTTTAACTCCTACTCTGAGTTGGATCCACACAGTCAAAGGCTTTGGCATAGTCAATAAAGCAGAAATAGATATTTTTCTGGAACTCTCTTGCTTTTTCGATGATTCAGCAGATTGGCAATTTGATCTCTGGTTCCTCTGCCTTTTCTAAAACCAGCTTGGACATCTGGAAGTTCACGGTTCACATATTGCTGAAGTCTGGCTTGGAGAATTTTGAGCGTTACTTTACTAGTGTGTGAGATGAGTGCAATTGTGCAGTAGTTGGAGCATTCTTTGGCATTACCTTCGGGATTGGAATGAAAACTGACCTTTTCCAGTCCTGTGGCCACTGCTGAGTTTTCCAAATTTGCAGACATATTGAGTGCAGCACTTTCACAGCATCATCTTTTAGGATTTCAAATAGCTCAACTGGAATTTCATCACCTCCACTAGCTTTGTTCGTAGTGATGCTTCCTAAGGCCCACTGGACTTCATATTCCAAGATATCTGACTCTAGGTGAGTGTTCACACCTTCGTGATTATCTGGACCTGACCTGCCTCTTGAGAAACCTACATGCAGGTCAGGAAGCAACAGTTAGAACTGGACATGGAACAACAGGCTGGTTCCAAATAGGAAAAGGAGTACATCAAGGCTGTATATTGTCACCCTGCTTATTTAACTTCTATGCAGAGTATGTCATGAGAAACGCTCAAGCTGGAATCAAGATTGCTGGGAGAAATATCAATAACCTCAGATATGCAGATGACACCACCCTTATGGCACAAAGTGAAGAGGAACTCAAAAGCCTCTTGATGAAAGTGAAAGAGGAGAGTGGAAAAAGTTGGCTTAAAGCTCAACATTCAGAAAATGATGATCATGGCATCTGGCCCCATCACTTCATGGGAAATAGATGGGGAAACAGTGGAAACAGTCAGACTTTATTTTTTGGGGGCTCCAAAATCACTGCAGATGGTGACTGCAGCCATGAAGTTAAAAGACGCTTACTCCTTGGAAGAAAAGTTACGACCAACCTAGACAGCATATTGAAAAGCAGAGACATTACTTTGCCAACAAAGGTCCGTCTACTCAAGGCTATGGTTTTTCCAGTGGTCATGTATGGACGTGAGAGTTGGACTATGAAGAAAGCTGAGCGACAAAGAATTGATGCTTTTGAACTGTGGTGTTGGAGAAGACTCTTGAGAGTCCCTTGGACTGCAAGGAGATCCAACCAGTCCATTCTGAAGGAGATCAGCCCTGGGATTTCTTTGGAAGGAATGATGCTAAAGCTGAAACTCCAGTACTTTGGCCACCTCATGTGAAGAGTTGACTCATTGGAAAAGACTGTGATGCTGGGAGGGATTGGGGGCAGGAGGAGAAGGGGATGACAGAGGATGAGATGGCTGGATGGCATCACGGACTCAATGGACGTGAGTCTGAGTGAACTCTGGGAGTTGGTGATGGACAGGGAGGCCTNATATTCAAAAGCAGAGACATTACTTTGCCAACAAAGGTCTGTCTAGTCAAGGCTATGGTTTTTCCAGTGGTCATGTATGGATGTGAGAGTTGGACTATAAATAAAGCTGAGTGCTGAAGAATTGATGCTTTTGAACTGTGGTGTTCGAGAAGACTCTTGAGAGTCCCTTGGACTGCAAGGAGATCCAACCAGCCCATCCTAAAGGAGATCAGTCCTGGGTGTGCATTGGAGGGACTGATGTTGAAACTGAAACTCCAATAGTTTGGCCACCTGATGCAGAGAGCTAAGTCATTTGAAAAGACCCTGATTTGGGAAAGATTGAGGGCAGGAGGAGAAGGGGATGTCAGAGGATGAGATGGTTAGATGGCATCACTGACACAATGGATATAGGTCTGGGTGGACTCTGGGAGTTGGTCATGGACAGGGAGGCCTGGCATGCTGTGGTTCATGGGGTTGCAAAGAGTTGGACATGACTGAGCGACTGAACTGAACTGAACTGAGTTGGATGTTTTAAAAACGAAAAAAAGGGTTGCCTCAAATAAATCCAAACAGGTATTTGTAAAGCCTGTTAACTATAAGATCTGTGCACCTTTTCTTCCCCTCTCCTGTCAAGATCTCTTTAGACCATAGTTGTATTGTTCATTCTGGAAGGAATAGAGTCACTTCCTGTGACAGGTTATTGCCAACTGGAAGTAGAGATCCGTCCTCCAAGCCCTCTATGTATGTTCCTGACTCTTAGGGCCTGGAAAGAAAGATATAACATTTCTTAGACTCCCTTGCAATAAGAGTTCTGGATACAATTACATTCTATCAGGGGGATATCCTGTGTGGGATTTGGAAGGCAAAAGTGATGTGAAAGCTGTCTTATCATTGTTCTTGCTGCTAAGCAACAGAGTTGATGTGTGTTTGCAGCCCGAACCCACATTCAGTAGTCTGCAAATTCTTGTCACCAAAGTCAAGGGTGTTGAGGGGCAGTTTGACAGCTTCCTGTGGACTACAGCTGTCCTGGTGTGCCCTTGAAATCTGGAGTCATGTCATGGCCCCTAACTTCAGCTTCTTTAGCACTCCCAGTGAATTTTGTAAGCACTTAGTCCCTTGTTTTTAATCCCTTTCTGCTTGAACTACCTGTTGTTTCTGTTTCCTGAGTTGAAACCTACCTGACACATTGCCTTAAATGCTGTATCTAACTGTACCCACTTTTTGTGTAGGCCAGAGCAAATTACATATAAATGCAGTTATTTTGGAAGTGTAAATATGCAATGAATAATAAATTGATTGACAGGAATTTGAATAATGGGTGAAACCTTTATAGGGTTTGTGTGTGTGTTTCACAAGTCGGGGAAGGGAGATGATGGGAAGGATGAATCAAGCAGAATGAAAGCTGATGACCAGAAAGAGAGAGAAAATGAGCAGAGAACCCTAGGGTTCTATGAGGGAACAGCAGAGCAGAACTCATCAGTTTTTTATGAAGAACCAATAATTGTTTACATGTGTGGAACCATTTACAGCTCACAGTGCTTTTGTGTGTATCATTCTATTTGATTCTTGTAATAAACTAAGCTTTTGTGGCTTCTGTTATGGATTTTTCATATGAGGAAAGAAAGCAAGGCTCAGGGAGTTTAAGTGACTTCCTCAAGGTTACAGCTAGTAAGTAAGGAGATCAGAGCCTTGATTCCAAATTCCGGTATCCTACTCGAGGCTGATGGCTACAAAAATCACTTTGGCTAAAGAAAGAGGCAGAATTGAGGAATTCAGACTTCAGGGATGATTGGCATACTATTTTAAATCTGAATATAAAAGCTGCAGAGCCCAGTAATAAAGACCTTTGCCTTACTCAGTATTAGGACGTGCCTTTCTTTGTTTTATTCCCAGTCACTAAGCCCTGAGAAGTAGGGCCCCAGTGGCCTGGTAGGGGAGTTGAGGAGCAAAGTGAGCTCAGTTTTCTATGCTGGATAGGTAAAATTTGGTATTTTGTAAATAGTCTTGGCTTAATGGTCCCATACTGTAGTAAAGTCATTCTTGTGCTAAAAAGTCTGACAGAGTTCTCAAGACCTATCATAGGGAAAGACACTGGGGCACAGTAAGAGTAAGTTTTGGTTCTAAGGTCACGTTACAGACAGGACCCTCTGAGTGCTCCAGCGTGACTCATGGCGAATGGCATGCCTTCTTTGCAGGGGCCGCTGATGTCTGTGTCCACCTTCCACACAGCCCCCCTCAGCTCTCATACTTCCTATCATCTCTGTCAGTCCTACTCTAAGGGAAGACAGGCAAGAGGTCTTGTTTGGGGTGCAGAGAGAGCTGTCTCCACTAGGGCAGTGCCACATACATAGAGCTACTCAGAAGTGGCAGGGGAGAGGGAAGGATGAGCAAGCTGTCATTCAGGGGAACCTCAAGGAGCTGTTCTGTTACTTATTGCTTCTGCCCGGAGGACACTTCGGTATCTGGTGAGAGGATGGCCGTCCTCAGTCCCCTGGGTAACTGGCATGCATCTGGCCCTGATTTTGGAATTGTGGGGATGAGGGAAGTTTCCTGTAGTTGCTCCCTTGATTAACCACTCCTCCACCCTACACACATAAAAGATGCACACCTTAAACAGGATTGCGGGGGGAGGACAGAAAAAAAATTCTTAAGAAGCTTGGCAAAGCCATTTGGGTACAAAGACTACACTATCCCAGGCGTTTAGTGTTCATTCATTAAAGCCTCCTCCGGAGGATTAGCTCATAGCCTCTGGCTAGCCCAGTCCTCACTGAAAAGGTGTCATTTAAAGTGATAAGACATACAAATTACTAAAGTTATTCTGTATTTTTATATCAAACTATCAGAATCTGCCTGCAGTGCAGGAGACCTGGGTTTGATCCCTAGGTCAAGAAGATCCCCTGGAGAAGGGAATGGCAACCCACTCCAGTATTCTTGTCTGGAGAATCCCCTGGACAGGCTACAGTTCATGGAGTTGCAAAGAGTTGGGTACAATGAGCAACTAACACTAACTCAATTTATCTTCTTTCTAATTAGTCAGAATGAGTGTGATAATATAGAGATTACAAAGTCGTTTAAGAAAGAAATTCCAGAGTTAAAGAGTGGTTGAGACCCTTTTTTAAAGCTCATCAGACTTGGAGGTTGCCTTTGAAACAGATGGTAGGAAAGATATTTTTCCTTTCATGTGTGTGGTAGACACTGTTGTTTGCCAATTCTCTTCTTCCTTTTTTAGACTGTCATTCCCAGCTCTCTTGGAAGCTAGTGTGGCTATGTGACCCAGTTCTGGCCAATGATACATGAGGGAAATTAGGCTGCGGTGGGAGGAGCAATTTACTCCTGGGAATGATTTCTATTTCTGATAAAAATACAGATGGGAGTTCAATACAACTGTATGAAAATGTGATGTTGGAGCTGCAGCAGCAATTTTGTTACCATGAGATGAAAATCTGAGGATGAACATTCAACACTCAAGGATGTCAGAGTAGAAAGATATATATATATATATATTTTTTTTAATTGAGCAGCTTCCTAAACCTGTAACTATCTCCAGATAAATGTGTTAATTGCTTAAGCCAGTCTTTGTCACTTATTCTGTGATTTGCAACAATATGTATCCTGACTGATACAACAGAACTGGCAAAGAAAAGGATTCTTCAAGTAGAGTTGCCATTATCCTATTTGACACCTCTGTGTCAATTAGATAAGGTGCTTCTTCCTCTAGACAGATTTCAAGTCCTAATTATTTCCTTTGCCAAGTGCCCTGGTGCCTTATAGATCACCAACTTGCCTCCTTTAAGTACATCATAAGGCTGCCTCTGTTCAAAGGGTTTGGGTGCCAATTCCAAATAAGATGAAGAAGGCAAGGAGAATTCCTTTTGCGTGCTAACTTAATTTACTTTTGAGACTGACTGACTAAAATTTGGGCTGTTGTTATTGCTATTGCCTTTCATTCTAAACAATGAAATTGATTTTAACTCCAAATTCAATATTGGATTTTTTTCATTCAATAGTGTACCCCAAAACACAATTCTGCAAAAAATACTAGTTAGTCCATTTAAGTTTGTACTATCACACTTCTGCCAATAATCTGTTAAGACTGAGCTGATGAAAACTGTATCAGAGGAATATAACTATCTGCAGTATGAAACTGTTATGTGTAGATTATTTAATTCTCTTACTCCTCTGTTAAAACTTTTGTATAATTAGCATGACATCATTTATCCTTCACCTGATGCAAATAAGTTTACATATTAGGTTAGTGGCTACTCATTAGTTGGCACTATGTCATTTTCATCATGTCCAATCAAAGTTTCAAATTATTAACACAAGCCAAAGTATTTTTCTGTGAAAATACCTTTCCAATTAATGTTATCACTACAAAATCTTAGTTTTGCCTACATAACTGATAAAATTAATCAATATGAATATCATAATATATGTAGAACAATTACTATTTAAGAGATGCAAATTAACAGGAATTTGACATGCTTTCCCACTCATTTAATATTATATGCTGTTACTTTAGGTATTCATCAGTGCAAACTCACCCAGAAACAAACATGAGTACTAACATATGATAAGACTGAAAATACTCTTAGATGATCATAAAATATAAACACAACATTTAAAAATTCTCTTTGAACTCCTATATATGTTTGAAAATTTGGGGATAATGCATTTAATGCAACAGGATGATGGCCTGAATAGATAAAACAATCATCATAAGTAGACTCAGGTGTTATAACTAAACAGGGTAATATATATATTATAATATATATAACAGGTAGGACTTCCCTGGTGGTTCAGAAGGTAAGGAGTCTGCCTGCAATGCATGAGACCTGGGTTTGATTCCTGGGTGAGGAAGATCCCCTGGAGAGGGAAATGGCAACCCACTCCAGGATTCTTGCCTGGAAAATCCCATGGATGGAGGAGCCTCGCAGGCTACAGTCTATGGGGTTGCAAAGAGTCAGACACGACTAAGTGACTTCACTATTCACTATAATGTATATTATACATTGTATATATGCACTTATATATATATCAATTTATAATTTACCATAAAGCTAGACTAATCAAGATTGTGTGGAATTGGCAAAAGGATACACACATAGATCAATGGAACAGAAGAGGCCAGAAATGATCAACTGATTTTTAACAATGTGCAAAAGCACTTCAATGGAGAAAGCATACTGTTTGTAATAAATGGTGCTGAAGCAACTCAACATACATATGCAAAAGAAATAAAGGGGCAAAAAAGAACCATGTCATAGACGTGATACCTTAGGCAAAAATTAACTCAAAATGGACCATATACCCCAATGTAAAATAGAAAAAACAAGTTTCTAGAAGAAAAATATAGAAATTTTCATCATCTTGGATTTAGTGATAAGTTTTAGATATAACAACAAAAGCATAATCCACAAAAAGAAAAAATTGATAAACTGGACTTATCAAAATTACAGTGTTTAGCTTTGCAAACAAACAAACAAGAAAACAACCATGGTTAAGAATGACAAGATAAGCTATAGAGCTGGAGAAAATATTTGCAAATCACATGTCAAATAAAGGACTTAAAGTCTGAATATAAAAAACTGTTGTAATTCAAGAAGAAAACAACCCCCCAAAAAGCTACTTTTCCAGAGAAATCATACAAATGGCAATATAAACATATGAAAAGATGACCAAGGTCACTAATCATCAGGAAAATGAGAATGAAAATCACAGTAAGATACCTCTATTCACCTACTAGAATGTTTAAAAAAATTTTTAACTCAGCACTTCCAAATGCTGGTTAAGATGTGGTGCAACAAGCACTCTCAGTCATTGATTGTGGAAATACAAAATGGTACTAGTTTGGCAGTTTCTTGACAAAGAAAAGCATGCGGTTACAATATGGCCCAGCAATCCCAATTCTAGGTAATTACAAAAATGAACTGAAAACCTTGTATATTTAGGGGTCTGTAGTGAATATTTATAGTAGCGCTATTCATAATCACTAAAACTGGATGCAACTGAGATGGCCTCAGAGGCAAACAGATTCACAAATTATAATACATCCATACAATAGAATGTTACTCAGCAATTTTTACAAAATGAACTCTTAACATAGATGAATCTTAAATACATTTGTTATGAGAAAGAAGCCAGATCTCAAAGACTACCTGCTGTATGGTTCTGTTTCACTGGCATTCTGCAAAAGGCAAAACTGTAGAGATAGAAACTACAGATCATTGGTTGCCAGGAGCTGGGAAGAGATTGAGTGTAAAGGGGCTGGCACAGAACGCATCTTCGGTGTTGGAAATCACTGTGGTGGCAGATACGTGATCCTATGCGTTTGTCAACACCCATAGAATGTTACACATAGTCTAAGAAGGCTGTAAATCTAAGAGTGAAATTCAATGTATGCAAATTTGCAAAATCAACCAGGGTGGTGGTTGGGGCGGGG
>SJYQ01016455.1:0-29142 GCA_006410935.1 Redunca redunca | reverse complement strand
GGGGTGTGCGGGCGTAAGGAGGGGAGGGTCCCAGGATGTGAGCCAGACTAACAAATCCAACTGTACTACAAATACATGACATAACATAACTGAAATGGATGGGAGAAAATGAGCTGACCAAAGTAATTTTGGAGATGTGTTCTGACTGGCTATCACAAGGCTAAAGTAAATGCAACTGTACATGAATTCCTTATTTCCATTGGTAAATTTGTTTGTCACAGGGGTGTAAGTTAGCAATTCTAAAACTGCTGGGCACATATACTAGGGTTGAACAAGTAAGGAAATAAACTGTAGCTAATTAAAGCCAGGTTTCTCACTGTCAAACAAAAAAGTTACAAATAAGCAGAGAAAGCTAGAATGAAACCTGTAGTTCTAGACGAAAATTGATTCTACATGTATGAATTTACGTGTGCATACACAGGTAGAAAGATATGTGTACATATGAGTTAGCAAACATACCTACATTTCCCTTTCTGTCTGCTCCAAGGGCCTAGAAGCAATGGCACCCCATTAACGATGAGTACCCAGATCTTGGTAGAAACCAAGATTATTATCATTCTCCAACAAAGAAACAAAGACTCTGAAGAAATGGTTGATTCTCTGTCTGGGACAAGGAAAATACTACAGCTTCCTGTAGTGCCTTAAAGGAAGTGTTAGGGGGAAAAAAAAGGATAAGGCATGTTGCTTAAGGATACAGTCTTTGGGGCATCCAAAACCTCTCACGCCTTCTGTGGTATGCCAGAAGGACTTCATAGGACTCAGCATACCATGCACTAATGACTAAAATTTATTACAATGACAAAGTAAGGTTACATAGCAGATGCTTAAGGAGAAAAGGCACACTGATCAGAGTCCAGAGAAATCCACACACGGGCTTTTTATACTTTCCCCTTCTGGTTCAGGAGAAGACACACCAGGTGTGTTCCCCTTGTGCACAGTGAAAATGCAGTGGCACATGTACAATGTTTCTTTTGGGAAGGCTCACTTAAGACTCACAGTTTAGGGGTTTCAATGGAGACGAGTCACATAGGCATGCTCTGCCTGGCATCTACCAAAATCCCAGGCTCTCAGAAGGAAATAGGTACTCAGTGAGATAGTATCTTATGTGAGCAACAAAACCTTACCAGTATATAGAATTTCTCACGTCAGTGTGGGGAATTTTCACAAGACAAGTTCAACCAAGGGCAACCCTGCAAACAGGCCCTTCTAAAGACAGCAGCTCTGGCCTGCTTTTTTAACTCTTTACTGTACAGGACAGATCAAAAGGACACAGGACCCATGGCCAAAATGGGAACAATCTGAACAAAATAAATGATTATAGTAATGGACTTTAATTCAAAGAATAAAACAGATATCTATGAGTATATACAGCCATAAACTAGTGAAACAAATAAATTAGGCGAGGGGACAAACCTTTGTTATTGGAGAATTCCAAATAATAATATAGAAGGAATTCGGAAAATTGAAAATCACCATTAGAGCAGCACCGCTGCAAGATACCCTAAAATTAGTAGATGAAACTAAGAAGAAACAGAACATTTGCACAGTTTCAAAGTATCTCACCACAAAAAAGAGAGAAAATTAATTATTGTGGTGGTTTATGCATTTGTACACAAATTCTTTAATAATCAACCTTCTAAAAAGTGAAGCCTAATTCCATTTTCTTTGAGTACGGACTGGACTTATTGACTTGCTCTAGCAAATAGAGTATGGAAAAAGAAAAACAATAACTTTACAGTACAGAAAATGGCAGACCCCAGCTTAACAATGTGATCAAAGTTAACATCATCAGTTAAAAGTCATGTTGATACCATGTACGCCTGACATGATGTAATCAGAAGGGCACATCATTCTGTGATATCATTTCCCCAAAATCCATTAAGTTTAGTCATGAGAAAGCATCAGAAAGATCCCAGTTTAGGAATATTCTACAGTATACCTAGTCAGTCAGTAGTCTCTCAAATTGTCAAGGTCGTAAAAAACAAGGAAAGACTGAGAAATCACAGATTTAAGGGAACTTAGATGCAATGACTAAGTGTAATATGGACTGGGTCTTGAAAACAAAAAAGGACATTAATTAAAAACCTGTGAAATCAGAGTTTAGCTAGTAGTTTAGTTAATAGCATTGTACCAATGTCAATTTCACAGTGTATAACTATGATTATGTAACATGTTAACATTAAGGGAAGCTAGCTGAAGAGTATCTGTGAACTCTCTGACTATATCTACAACTCTTCTGTAAATCTAAAGTTATTTCAAAACAACTCAAAAGAATTTTAAGCACTTAAGCTGGCATGTACCAGCTGCTAACTGATGTTAGTTTCTCTTAGTCAATTTACTTGCTAATCATTCCCAGAATGATATTGATGGGAAAATTTCTCTTGTCGCCTTGTGTGTGTGCGCTCAGTTGCTCAGTCATGTCTGATGCTTTGCAACCACATGGACTGAGCCCTTCAGGGTCCCCTGTCCATGGGATTTTCAGGCAAGAATACCAGAGTGGGCTGCCATTTCCTACTCCAGGGGAATCTTCCCTACCCAGGGATTGAATCATATCTCTTGCATGTCCTGCTTTGGTAGGCAGATTCTTTACCACTGCATTACCTGGGAAGTCCTGTGTTGTCTTGACTCCAGATAAAAAGTGTATTTCTTCTTTTTTATTCTTTATACTATGAAAGTATGATAACACATTTACAGGAGACTTAAAAAAAATACAGAACAGAGTTACATATAGTTCCACTATATATTACCATTATTTTTTAAGTAGATAAATTAAGATTTTTGGTTGGAGTTTCAATATAAAACTCTCAAAAATTAGTAGAAGGAATAGACAGAAAAGTAGGATGATAGAGCAGATCTGAAAAGCACTATGAACCAATTCAACATGATTAAGATTTATATGAATTAAAAAGTGAATTTCTAAGGATGAGTGATTTTAGTGGCATTTATACTTGGAGAATTTCATTGTCCTTTAAAAGAACAATATCATAACAGAAAAATACCAGGCTGACAGTTCTAAATGTTAGTGCATGTGCATGCATGCTCAGTCGTGTCTGACTCTGTGACCCCAGACTGTATCCCGCCAGGCTCCTCTGTCCATGGAATTTTCCAGACAAGAATACTGGAGTGGGTTGCCATGTCCTTCTCCAGGGGATCTTCCTGACCCAGGGATCGAAACATCTCTTGCACCTCCTGCATTGGCAGGTGGATTCTTTACAACTGAGCCGCCTGGGAAGCCCTAAATGTCACTGCTTTTGGTCAGTTTTTGAGCCGCTGGAGACACCTTGGCTGCGCCGTCCTATCAGTGAAGATTATTGTCCAGAGTGCCAACATGGCTGGAGAATTAGGTCTGGGCCTGTGACCACTCAGGGGTAAGACGAACTAGCTACATATACCACGATAGCAGGCCTCAACGCTCCTAGCCCAACTGTTAAAGCTTGTGTTTTTGAGGCTGTTGGAAATGTATGACTTGGGATGCCAGAATCAAACCAGCACTGAAGCCAGACATACCTAAAAATGGGACAGTGTGAAAAAAATGTGGCCAACATGAGCCTTACTACTGGCCCCAAGGGCTCCAGATAGTACTAACTTCAGTAGTAGTCAAGTAAGAGACTAGTGAAGGATGAAGAGACAGTTTTGGAATACTGTAAGTTGTGTTGTGTTCTGACCTGTGCTTCATCTTACATTAAAATGTTTTTCTTCCATTAGAAGAAATGAACTTTGTGGTTCTACTTGCCTAAGCTCTTTCTTGCTCAGTGGCTTTTGTAAAACTACAGTGGGAAATAGTTTTTGCTTGTTATTTATGCTCCCACCTACTTCGAAAAAGGATCTAAGATCTAAGATCCCCAATTTTGCTAACCCTTGGCCTTAATTCTCTCCCAGACCATCTGTTCCTTTTCACCATGAAGTCAGAGTACTAAATTTGTGACAGTACAATCATTTCCATGGCAACAGGATATGGTCCTCACCACCGAATCCTTATTTCACTCTGACCAAGATCAAGCAGCAGGGAGATCAGGAAGTATGTGCTGACATTTTCTATTCTTTTTCAAGTTTTGTTTCTTTCTGAAGAAGTTCTTACTTTTGATTCTAAAATCTTATACTCAGCCTAGATAATGTGTTTTTGCATAGCTTACATACAAAACATTCTTCCAGTAAATAATCAGATATGCAAGCCAAAAAGAAGTTGAGAAAAATCACACAAGCCTACACACACACACACACACGCACACACACACAGTATGATGTATAAACTGGCTTGACAGTGAGATGACTAGTAAATACCTTTCTAGTTTGTACAGAAGAAAAGAGAACACAGAATCCGTTTAAAAGACATGAGACTTTGAAGCCTGAGAAATCTGCTTTGATGACTGTGATAAGCAATGGAAGGCAGCTGACCTAGTTCCTACTCAATGCTTTCCTTATCACTGAGCACAAATAAAACATCAGAGGGTCTTCCCACATGAGCTCAGGCCATCTGACCAGAGGAAGACAGACAGATGTTCAACTTTATTTATAGAGATGACTAATATCTGGGTATTTCATCCATTTGTTTTAACCACACTCAGCTTAATTACACAATCTTTGGAGAGACTCCCTAGAATACCATTTGCTACACCGTGAAACTGAGTGAAGGGCATGAACTCTGAAAAGAGAACTAGTTACTGGAATATCAGAAAATACCTGATTGGGGCATTAAGTTAGCAGTCTTACAGGACAGAAGACAAGGTATGTTATAATGAGGTTCTGCTGGACAGTCCAGATAACATTATATTAATATATAACTATATATGTGTAATATGTCATATTATATAATATTATATAATATGTGGGCTTCCCTGGTGGCTCAGATGATAAAGCATCTGCCTGCAATGCAGGTTTGATTCCTGGATCAGGAAGATCCCCTGAAGAAGGGAATGCCACTCACTCCTGTATTTTTGCCATGGAGAATCCCATGGACAGAGGAGCCAAGTGGGCTACAGTCCATGGTGTCGCCAACAGTCAGACACGACTGAGCAACTAAGCACGAAGCACAATTAAATATGTACCATAACATATACCATGTGTTATGTGTATTATATGTATATAAGAGAAGAAAAGTGTAACATGTAAGAACTATCTTCTCTTTTCTATTCTTCTCCAGCTTCCATGTAGACAGGGGAAGTGGGGGAAGGCAGTGGGAGAATAGGTAATAAGGGCTAGAAAGAAGAGCTGGAGGAAAAGCTAACGTGATTTATATTAATCTTTTTTTGGCCACTCCATGTGGCTTGTGGGATCTTAGTTTCATGACCAGGGATTGAACTTGGGCCCTTTGCCGTGAAAGTACAGAGTCCTTACCAATGGACTGCCAGGAAATTCCCCTATGTTAATTCTTTAAAAGGTAAAAAATCACCCACAGTGGAAAAGATTTGGAAGGAAGAGGAAGTGGAAAGACAAAGTAGACAAGTGAGAGAGAAGGGAAGTGACTGAAAAGCTGAGGAGCGGTATTGTGGCAGCAGTTCCTCTGTGATACAGGTGCTTTGGGGGAAATGGATAGGAAAGCGGATTAACTAAGTTCTGTTGTTTGTTATGTGATTTACCACTTTGCTGCCTCTCCAAAATTTCAGTGAAGACAAATATTTTACAGAGCTTGTTATAGATGAATTTGTAATTCTTCTGAATGAGATAAAATGTTCAGATGGACACTAAGGCTGGAGTAAGCCCTATCTTAATTTTACAAATATGTACATAACAAGGTAGCTTCCCTGGTGGCTCAGACGGTAAAGCGTCTGTCTACAATGCCGGAGACCCGGGTTCGATCCCTGGGTTGGGAAGATCCTCTGGAGAAGGAAATGGCAGCCCACTCCAGGACTATTGCCTGGAAAATCCCATGCCGGTAGGCTACAGTCCATGGGGTCTCAAAGAGTCGGACACGACTGAAGCGACTTAGCAGCGGCAGCAGCAGTACATAACAAGACTCTGTTGAGGAAAATGACCAGCAGGGCCACCATCACTGCTATCTTTTACCCTGGGGAAATATGTCCCACTGCCAAGTCATGTCATATTCGTAGCAGGTACTGACTGGCCAGAGATGGGTGGCATTCTACGATCTGGAGTTTTTAACTCTAACGAAATTCAACTTTAGCTTTAAAGAATCTAGAAACTTGGATGATTAGACATGGAAGAGTGGGGGTAAAAGGCACTATGACTGCTTCAGGGAGGCCTACGGCCAAGCCCTAAACCTAGCCTTTGAGGACTGAGAGAAGGCAAGATCAGAGCCCAGAGAGCACCACGACACCTGAAGGACAGGCCTCACTGACGGCGCGATGTCCCATTCGGGCTTGCTCCAATCTGACACTGACCTCTCTGTCTTGTTACAGACAGTGATGGGTCGGAAAGTGCAGAATCTCCTGCTGCTCTCATGCATAGGGTTATGGCAGTGAGTGGTAAGGAAACCTGTGCAAGAAGGTCATCATCACTCTTGATGACATCAACATTTTCTAAGCATAGACATCATAACGGAGAATGTGTAATGATTCCGGGAAAGGGAAGGTAAAACAAGATGGAAGAGATCATCAGGATAGAAATGGGAGGGCAGGAATAGGAAGGCTCAACTATTCCCTACTCTCCTGTATAACATTAGTTCATAAGATGTGCTGTGATCTTTTTTTAAGGTTCTGTGGAAAGCTAATTTTGGACATTGCATAGTTTTTTCCCTTGGGGAAATACATACTCTCATGCGATAGGCTCTGAGACGTCTCACCAAGAAAAAAGAAAACCTGTTCAGCTATTGTTGCCCAAACTTATTTGGTGATGTGCTGTATGTGCCAAGTTACTACAGTCGTGTCGGACTAATTGCGACCCTATGGACTGTAGCCTGCCAGGTTCCTCTGTCCATGGTATTCTCCAGGCAAGGATACTGGGGTGGGTTGCCATGCCCTCCTCCAGGGGATCTTCCTGACTCAGGGATCGAACCTGGGTCTCTGTAATTTTCAGAAAAGAGTTTTGCTTTACAAAAACTGTGTGGAGTTTATGTTTGTTTTCTCTATAAAGATACATGCTTTCTCCATTTCTCCTAAACGCTCAGTGCCTTTTTAGAAATTTCTTTAATGGCTATACTGGGTCTTTGTTGCTGCACGTGGGCTTTCTCTAGTTTCTGTAAGTGGGGGCTACCCTTCTCTGTGATGAGCAGGTTCCTCATTGTGGTAGATTCTCTTGATGCAAAGCATGGGGCTCTAGGGTGTGGGCTTGGTAGTTGTGACGCATTGGCTTAGCTGCCCCGCAGCATGTGGAATCAAACCTAGGGATCAAACCTATGTCCTCTGCAGCAGCAGGCAGATTCTTAACCAGTGAACCACCAGGGAAGTCTGCTCGCTTTACAATGCCTGTTACCACCCAGGAACTATCATTTGGCCAATCTCTAGGATATTAACTTTTCTTTGTAGAATTGCAGGCACCAGAGTTTGTTCTTTTTAAACTCCCTCTCACCAAAACCAACTTTATTCCTCAGGAAACGGCCTTCTCCTAGGGAGCCACTACAAACGAATCCACTGGGATGTTGCTGTTGCTCCGTTGCTAAGTCATGGTCCAACTCTTTGCAGCCCCATGGACTGTAGCAAGCCAGGCTCCTCTGTCCTCCACCATCTCCTGGAGTTTGCTCAGATTTATGTCCCTTGAGTCATTGAAGCTATCTAACCATCTCATTCTCTGCCAAGTTATTCTCCTTTTGCCTTCAATCTTAGCCAGCATCAGGGTCTTTCCCAATGAGTCAGCTCTTGGCACCAGGTAGCCAAAGTATTGGAGCTTCAGCAACAGTCTTTCCAATAAAGATTCAGGGTTGACTTCTTTTATAATTGACTAGTTTGATCTCCTTGCAGTCTGAGGGACTCTCAAGAGTTTTCTACAGACCCAGAATTTGAAAGCATCAATTCTTGGCTGTCCAGTCTGCTTTATGATCCACCTCTCAGCATCTGTACATGACTACTGGAAAAACCATAGCTTTGACTATATGGACCTTTGCCAGCAAAGTAATGTCTCTGCTTTTTAATATGCGGTCTAGGTTTTTCACCAAGTTTAGGTGTGCTGTCTAGGCTTTTCTTGGTTTATCTAGGTAAAAATAAAGTCTGATGCTGTAAAGAATAATATTGCATAGGAACCTATAATGTGAGGTCCATGAATCAAGGTAAATTGGATGTGATCAAGCAGGAGATGGCAAGAGTGAATATTGACATCTTAGGAATCAGTGAAATAAAATGGACCAGAATGGGTGAATTTAATTGAGATGACCATTATATCTATTGCTGTGGGCAAGAATCCCTTAAAAGAAAAGGAGTACCCCTCATAGCCAACAAAAGAGATAGATGCTAGCATAATATACATCCTGCTGTCTACCTTGATTTTTTCACATATCAATATATCATATTCTTCCATATTAGTACATGGAGAGCTAGTGCCTTGGTTATTTAATCACTGTGTGGTGTTCACTGAATGCCTGGGTTATTTTATCTCATGATTCTATTGAAAGATATAATGTTGCCAATCTTTCATATTATTAATAATACTGAATTAATAGACTCGCTGAATAAACACCTAGAAATGGAATTTGTGTCCATGGGTAGGTACACTTTTACTTTTGAAAGGTATTTCCCAATTGCTCTTTATCCCTATATACTCATCAACTATATAGGAGCAGTTACTTCCTTAAATCTATATTAAACCAGTATTTTATCAAATGTTTTGATCTTTGACAATTTGGGGAAAAATTGTACATATTTTTATAACTTGAGATCCAACGATAGAGAAGTCACAACTCAGGATAAGTGTACAGGGCATTTACCTATCTTTTCCATTTGTAATTTGAGACAGAATTCCTCATCTTACTGAACTCAAGAATTCGTTCCTAAGCAGAGAGGTATTAGATTAAAATGATTAACTTACCTTAAATCAAAAGTGATTGATATTTAAGTAGGTTGCCTCAAAAAGTTAGACTTTTTATACTAAGATGTCCTTACATATACATAATGCTGGCCTTAACACTTTGGAGGTAGTGGGAAGGAAGACTACCATCTCTCCAGGGTTTTCTAGTTTCATGACTCTCTGATTTCTGTAATCCTGCAGATACATGAAATATTAAAAAATGAGCAGGACATTTTAACCACCAGCCCATTCACAATTACAGTCTACAAAATAAAGAGACAACCCTTTCTTTTATACATCACCAAATATAAATTCAGGAGAAAAGAAAGGCAATCCCAGTTGTTTCCACCTTCCCTCTCCGAGTCCTATAGTCACGCTCAGTTGGAGCCATTCAGCCTCACATACTATAAATTTAACACCTCTCTCCAGAACCACAGCTCCTGGCCTTCTAGTTACCTCATTCCATTATTCTTGCCACACTTACTCTCTCAATGCATCAGGCCACCTCCCCTGCCTTTCCCAACCCAAGACAACCCACTCTTCTCCTCAATGAGAAATTTATTTACATCACTATCCATCCTTGCTTTCTTCTTTCCTAACATAAAAATGAGCCACTATGGAGAATAATATGGAGATTCCTTTAAAAACTAGGCACAGAAATACCGTATGACCCAGCAATCCCTCTACTGGGCATATACCCTGAGAAAACCATAATTGAAAGAGACTCAGGTACCCCAGTGTTTGCTGCAGCACTATTTACAACAGTTAGGACGTGGAAGCAACCTAAATATCCATCGACAGATGAATGGATACAGAAGTTGTGGTATATACAGACAACGGAATATTACTCAGCTATCAAAAGAGCACATTTGAGTCAGTCCTAATGAGGCAGATGGGCTTTCTTGGTGGCTCAGCTGGTAAAGAATCCACCTCCAGTGCAGGAGACCTGGGTTTGATCCCTGGGTTGGGAAGATCCCCTGGAGAAGGGAATGGCCAGTATTCTGACCTGGAGAATTCCACGGACAGTACAGTTCATGGGGTTGCAAAGAGCTGGACACAACTGAGTGACTTTCACTTCACTTCAATGAGGTAGATGAACCTACAGCCTATTGTACAGAGTGAAGCGAGTCAGAAAGAGAAAAACAAATATCACATATTAACACATATATATGGAATGTAGAAAGATAGCACTGATGAACCTATTGGCAGGGCAGCAACGGAGATACAGACATAGAGAACAGACATATGGACACAGTGGGGGAAGAAGAGGGTGGAATGAACTGAGAGTAGCATTAAAACATACACATTACCATATGCAAAATAGAGAGCCGGTGGAAATTTGCTGTATGATGCAGGGAGCTCAAATCAGGTGCTCTGTGATAACCGAGAGGAGTGGGATGGGGTAGGAGGTGGGAGGGAGGTTCCAGAGGGAGGGGACATACTGTGACTATGGCTTATTCATGTTGATGTATGGCAGAGACTAACACAATCTTGTAAAGCAATTATCCTCCAATTAAAAGTAAAGTTTAAAAAAATTCGACATAAACTCAATGTCTATCCTGACATTGGCAGAAATATAACCTAGGTCAATCTTCTCCCTTTCTCTGGGTTGGACCTAAATTTCAGTTCGGGTGTTGCATTTATGCTATGAGCTGGGGTCAGGTGTGGACATGGTTTGGGGACCCATGGGATGTAGACAGCAGTCACCATCTTAATAGCACTGGCAGCCAGTGGATCACCCTCATCTGTGGGTCCATGCTGGGTCATCAGTGCATTCAAGCTCTTAAGTGCTATTAAAGTCATTCCACTGAAGCATGGGACTGGCTTGGGCCTGTCTTCCTAGACACTGGTCAGTCTTTCTTTGCCCTTCTTCCATGAAAACACATTTTTAAAAGTACATTTGATAAAGTCATGGTTGCTGTGGGGAAGGATAGGGGGAAGGAATAGTTAGGGAGTTTGGGACACACTGCTATGCTTTAAATGGTTAACCAATAAGGACCTACTCTAGAGCACAAGGAACTCTGCTCAATGTTATGTGGCAGTCTGGATGGCGGGGAGTGGGGGAGAATGGATGACCGAGTCCCTTCGCTATTCACCTGAAACTATCACATCATTGTTAATTGGCTATGCAGGTGGTGCTAAGAAGCTTCAGTCATATCGGACTGTTTGTGACTCCACGGACTGCAGTCCACCAGGTTCCTCCGTCCATGGGATTCTCCAGGCAAGAATACTGGAGTGGGTTGCCATGCCCTCCTCCCGGGGATCTTCCCATCCCAGGGATCTAACCCGTGTCTCTTATGTCTCCTGCATCAGCAGGTGGGTTCTTTACCACCAGCGCCACCTGGGAAGCCCTGTTAATCAGCTATATCCCAATACAAAATAAAAAAGTTTTTTTAAAAAAGTACATTTGATAATATAAACCATCCATGTACTTATCATCCAAAATGAACAAATGTCACTCTCTCATATTCACTTCAGTAAAGGGGAAGTCCCCTACGTGCCCTTCCCATCTTCACTCCTTATCTCCCTCATTCCCCAGAGACAACCAGTAACGTCAATCTGGCACAAATCTAGTCCATGTGGCTATGCTTTTGCTTGCTATATTTATAGCCGAAAACAGTATCTGGTATCTGTATTTTAAAAGTTTACAAATAGTATCATACTGAATATAAAATTCTGCAATTAGATATTGCAGAGTATTCTTTAGATGCATTCATGTACTGATACTTCTGTATAGTATTTCATCAAATGAATATACTTTGTCTGCACTTGAGCCATTCATCCTTGAGGGTATTTCCAGTGGTTTTTTAACATCAACAATACTGTAGTGACTATCCTTTCCTGCCTCCTTTCACCACCTGCTACTCCTTAATTATTTCTGTCTTGGTAAACGGCTTCATCAGGCACATTTGCCAAAAACCTCAGTCGGCCTTGAACCTTCTCCCTCACACCTCGGATCCCCATCACCAAGCTGTCTGCTCTGTATCCTGAATCCAATCGCTCCTCAATGCTTTACTTTTGGCCGTGTGGGGTCTTCCTCGCTGTGCAGGCGCTTCCCTGGTTGCGGTGAGCGGGGGCCGCTTGCGAGTTACGGTGCACCGGCTTCTCAGTGCACTGGCTTCTCTTGCGGAGCGTGGGTTCCAGGCACACGGGCCTCAGTAGATGGGGCACAAGGGCTCCGGAGTCGTGGCTCCTGGGCTGGAGGACAGGCTCAATAGCGGTGCTGCACTGGCTTAGTTGCTCCACAGCACATGGGATCTTCCTGGATCATGGATCCAACCCGTGTCTCCTACACTGGCGGGATTCTCAACCACTGAGCCGCCAGGGAAGGCCTCGCGGCCCTTTTAAACAAGCCGCAACCACCACCGTCTCTCTCCCACTACTACACTAATTTTCTACCGTACCCCACACACTAATTCCACTTTACCTCAGGGCTTCTTTCTTCCAATATTCCAAGTCATTTCTGCTTCAGAGAATTTGTGTGTGCCACGCCTTCTTTACTGAAATGCACTTTCTCAGACCTTAAGCATAGACATTCTTCCCTCATTTCTGTCTTTCCTGAAATTCACCTTCTCAGGAAGGTCTTCCCTGTCCATCCATCCTCAAATAGCACCTCCAGCCCCTACTCTTTCATCCTGCTAATTTTGCTTCAAAGTACTCAATCCTATTTGAACTGATACAGACTATTCTATAAAATATAGATATTTTATATTTAATACTTATAAAATATCTATATCTCTATGTCTATATCTAATCTATATATCTCCATAAATGTCAGTTTTACTTAGTTTCTTGAGAGCAGTGTTGTCTACTTTTTTACTCCCAAAGCCTACTGTGATTCTGG
The DNA here is from genome assembly GCA_006410935.1 of Redunca redunca. NCBI lineage: Eukaryota > Metazoa > Chordata > Mammalia > Artiodactyla > Bovidae > Redunca > Redunca redunca. The sequence goes on along the minus strand of SJYQ01016455.1, from coordinate 16,406 downwards.
ATTCAGGTAGGAACTTGATACATATTTATTCAATCAATGAGTTAATGTTATCTCATGTATTTTTCACCATTTCTTTTAAATTATGTATCTGGAGGTGGAGTTTTGGATCATAGGATTTGTACATTTTCAACTGGGCAAGGCATTTCTAAATTGCTCTCCTAAGTGGCCTTACCAATTTACACTTCCACCAGCAGTAGGTAACATTTCTCGCTTCCATATAACTAATAGTCAACACTTGATATTGTGAAATTTAGAAATAGTTCCCAATCTGATGGACTCTTTAATTTGTATTTCTCAAATTACTAGGAAGGTTGAGCACAGTTTCTTTCCCCATATTTTTGTTAGATTGTCTTTCTCTTATTTATGTAAGGAATTTATATTGTGTGAATATTAATCCTTTGTTTCATAGATATGCTACAACTATTTTCACCCAGACTGTGGCTTTCCTTTTAATACTGTGTGTGAGATATTCTGAGCTTCTCTGGTGCCTCAGGTGGTAAAGAATCTGCCTGCAATGCAGGAGACCTGAGTTCATGTTGCTTTCCTTTTAATACTGTGTGTGAGATGTTTTGAGCTTCTCTGGTGCCTCAGGTGGTAAAGAATCTGCCTGCAATGCAGGAGACCTGAGTTCAATCCCTGGCTTGGGAAGATCCCCTGGAGAAGGGAATTGGCAACCAACTCCAGTATTCTTGCCTGGAGAAACCCATGGACAGTGGAGCCTGGCAGGCTACAGTTCATGGGGTCGCAAACAGTCAGACACAACTAACGACTAACACACATACACACACATGAGATATTTCATCAAACACAAGTATTAAATTTGGAGTATTCAAATTTATAAAGCTTTTCCTTTATTATAATTTGTGCTTTTGACTAACACTTAAATAATCCTTTCTTCCCCTGTGGCCATAATGTGTTCACCTATAACTTCTTTCAATAGTTATAAAATTTTTATTTTGTCCCAGTTTTAGATCCTGAATTCATCTGGAGTTTAGTTTACAGCCATGATTCTCAAACAGTGGTATGGGGCTACCCCAGGGGAGGGGGCCCCCAAGACTTTTTTAGAAGACTTGGAAGACCAAAATTATTTTTGTAATAATATTAAGATATTATTTACTTTTATTCACTCTCATTTTCTCATTGAGCAGCAGAGTTTTCCAGGGGCTACATGACATGATGATGCCATCACTCTGATGGCTAATGGAATGTGTGCTTATCTGTTCATGTGTTTTACACATTTCTTAATTTTGATTTCTAATATAGTGTCTTAGTTGGTTCAGGCTGTTATAATAAAATATCCCAGACTGGGTAGCTCATAAAGAGCAAACATTTATTGCTCACAGTTCTAGAGGCTGGAAACTTGAAGTCAGGGTGCTAACATGATTGCTTGAGGTCCCTCTTTGTGGTCACAGGCTTTTCACTGTATTCTCACATTGAGGAAGGGGCTATATAAAGCTTTGTGGGATCTCTTACAAGAACACTAAATTCATCCAGGAAAGCTCCACCTCCTGACCTAATCACCTCTCACAGGGCCCCACCTACTAAGGCCATCAATTAGGATTTCAACACAGGAATTTGGGGAGGACACAAACATTCAGATCATAGCATATAGTAAATATCAACAGATAACAACCCACATAAACAAAAACTCTGATATCTTCAATAATTTTTAACAGCGTAAATGAGTTCTGAGACCAAAAAATTTTAAGAACTGCTGGCATAAGGTATGAGATAGTGATCTAATCTTTTTTTCAGCACAGAAAGTCAGTAGCCCTCAAATTCACTAATGTTTCCTCTATCATATGCCAAGGTCCCACACGCGCTCATGTCTACCTCAGTGCTCTCCTTCGTATTACAGCACTGCTTCATCTACTTACAGTAGCTCTATGAAGAATCTTCCTATCTAGAGGAAAAAAAATCACACTTCCTTGGGCTTCTAGAATTTTCTTGGCTCTTTTTAGACCTTCTCTCTTTATAATTATCTTTAGAATTAGTTTGTCAAATTCCACAAAAAGTTTTGTTAGGACTTTTTGAAATTCCATTTAGTTGTGGAGTATCATAATACTTAAGGTATTGATTTTTCTGTGAATTTAGTATGACATCATTTTTATTAAAATCTTTCTTTTTTGCCATTTGGCATTTTAGGTATTTTAGCCATAAAGATCTTGCACATTTTTGTAAGATTTATTCCTGAGCATCTTATTATTTCTATCGCAATTGTAAATGGGATGTTTACTACCACCACCACCACTCCATCATTACATAGGTGTATGGATTTCCTATTAGGTATATAGAATTGATATTGATTTTTCACACTGATTGTGATTTAGCAAGGCTGCTGAACACTTAGGCTAAGTTTGTTTTTTTTTTTTTCTTGAATAGCTTCTTGGAGATTCTACTTAAAAAAATGATACCCGCAAAAATTTTGCCTTCTTCCTTGCTAATGAATGCACCTTTTTTTTGCTCCTCTTAAATATAAAGGAGTAGAACTGGTAGTATTATGTTTAATTACAGAGGTTATAGCAGGTGTGTCATGTTCTCGAATTTAATGGGAATTCTTTTCTAGTGTCATAATTAAATATGATGTTTGTTATAGAGTCGGTATAATATTTTTTGTTATGTAAGAGATTTTGTTTTTATAGTTCTTGACATTTTAATGCTTTTTTGTAGCCACTGAGATGAGCATATGGGCCTTTTCCTTAATCTGATGATAAACAGATTACAGCTGCATTTAAAATTATTGTCATTGCTTAGTCACTAAGTCACATCCAAGTCTTTGCGACCCCATGGACTGCAGCCTGTCAGGCTCCTCCGTCTGTGAGATTTCCCAGGCAAGAATACTGGAATGGGTTGTCATATCCTTCTCCAGGAGATCTTCCTAACCCAGGGATGGAACCTGCCTCTCCTGCATTGCAGGCAGATTCTTTACCACTGAGCCACATCTATATTTAAGGTAAACTTTATTTTTGCCTGATGTATTGCTTTGAATACACTTCTGGATTTGATTTTCTAATTACTTTTCATTACAATGTTAAAAAAATGAGATTCATCTATAATTTCCTTTGCTTGCAGAGTTCTTCTATTTTGGTGTTAAAAGCTTAGTAACTTCATGAAATAAGCTGGACTATCTTTACTTCTATCGTCTGGAACAATTAGAGAATATGGGATTGTCTGTTCCACTAAATATGGTAAAACTTACCTATAAAACCATCTGGCATTGTTTATTTGGTGACGGGTATAAGGATGGGTTGGGAGACTTTGGACTACTGATCTATTTTGTTGATGATTGATTTATTCAGATTTTCTATACTTCTTAAATAAATTTATGCTCTTCTGGTAAATTGTAGGTTTTCCCTCAGTTTTTAATTTATTCACATAAAGCTGCTTAGTATTATAAATTGTATAGCATAAACAATGNCCCCTTTTGAAATTCTTATTCAAAAAATTCTATTATTTGAAAAAATAATATTGTTTATTTATCCTCTCTTCAGTGTGGCTTGCTAGAAATGTATTTTATTGGTCTTCTCAAAGAATCAAGTTTGGATTCACTGATCAGTTGTATTTTGGGGCGGCTGACTCTATTCACTTCCCAGGTTCTTGAAGTGGCTGCTTAGCTCATTCATTTGAAATAACTTTTAATAAGTGCATTTAATGCCATAAATTTCCTTCAATTTACCTGCATTACTCAAGTATTTTTAGACTTTCATTTTTTTATTTTATAATATTGTTTTATTAACTTCATCTGTAAAAATATTATTATTGGAATATAGTTGTTTTTCAATGTTACGTTAGTTTCCGCTGTACAACAAAATGAACCAACCATATGTATACACATATCCCTTCCCTCCTGAGCCTCGCTCCCAGCCCTCAAGTCAGGTTAATTTAAAGCAGTATTTCTCAAGGTGTTGCATTAGCCAAGTTTTATCATGTATTTTTCTTTGCTGTTGTTGTGCTCAGTCACTCAGCTGCACCTGACTCTTGGCGACCTTATGTACTGTATCGGGCTCAATTGTCCATGGGATTTTCCAGGCAAGAATACTGGAGTGGGTTGCCATTTCCTTCTCCAGGGGATCTTCCCCACCTAGGGACTGAACCCACATCTCCTCTGTCTCCTACACTGCAGGCAGACCCTTTACCACTGAGCCACCAATAAAGCCCATTTTCTTTGTTATTCTTCCCTAAATGGTGTGTAAATTTTATTTAAATCATGAGTTATTCAGGAATGTGTTTTAAGTATTCAAACATATGAGAATTTCTAAGTTAAATTTTGATCGGAGAATGTGATCTATACTATAGTAATTCATTAAAATATCTAGCCTGGTCAAATTTTAAAAATGTTTTTAAGAGCGTGAATTCTCTATTTGTTAGGTGGAAGGTTTTAATATACGTAGGTATATAATATTATTCTCCAAAGAAGACATACAGATGGCCTAAGTTCAGTTCAGTTCAGTCGCTCAGTCGTGTCGAACTCTTTGCGACCCCATGAATCGCAGCATGCCAGGCCTCCCTGTCCATCACCAACTCCTGGAGTTCACTCAAACTCATGTCCATCGAGTCAGTGATGCCATCCAGCCATCTCATCCTCTGTCGTCCCCTTTTTCTCTTGTCCCCAATCCCTCCCAGCATCAGGGTCTTTTCCGATGACTCTGTCGTCCCCTTTTTCTCCTGTCCCCAATCCCTCCCAGCATCAGGGTCTTTTCCAATGAGTCAACTCTTCGCATGAGGTGGCCAAAGTATTGGAGTTTCAGCTTTAGCATCAGTCCTTCCAATGAACACCCAGGACTGATCTCCTTTAGGATGGACTGGTTGGACCTCCTCGCAGTCCAAGGGATTCTCAAGAGTCTTCTCCAACACCACAGTTCAAAAGCATCAATTCTTTGGCACTCAGCTTTCTTCACATCCATATATGACCACTGGAAAAACCATAGCCTTGACTAGATGGACCTTTGTTGGCAAAGTAATGTCTCTGCTTTTTAATATGCTATCTAGGTTGGTCATAACTTTCCTTCCAAGGAGTAACTACAAGCACATAAAAAGATGTTCAATATTGCTAATGCAAATAAAACATGAGAGAGAAGTGCCAATCAAAACTACAATGAGGTATCACCTAGCACTGGTCAGAATGGCCATCATCAAAAATTTTACAGATAATAAATGCTGGAGAGGGTATGGAGAAAAGTGAACCCTCCTATACTGTTAGTGGGAATGTTAAATAGGTAGAGCTACTATGCAAAACAGTATGGAGGTTCCTTAAAAAACTAAAAATATACTTATTATATGATCCACTCCTGGGCATATATCCAGAAAACACAAAAACTCTAATTCAGAAAGACATGCATCCCAATGTTCATAGCACTATTTACAATAGCCAAGACACAGAAGCAACCTCAACATCTGTATCAACAGATGAATGGATAAAGGATATGGTGTACATATACAAAAGAAAAGTACTCAGCCATAAAAAGAATGAAGTATTACCATTTTCAGAAACATGGATTTACCTAGAGATTATCTCACTAAGTAAAGTTAGTCATACAGAGAAAGACAAATATATGATATCACTTATATGTGAAATCTTAAAAAATGATACAAATGAACTTATTTACAAAACAGAAATAGACTCACAGACATAGAAAACAAACTTATGGTTACCAAAGGAGAAAGGGGAGGAGGAGTTTGGGATTAACAGATACACACTACTATATATAAAGTAGATATACAACAAGGTCCTTACTGTAGAGCATTCAAACTTTTGTAACAACCTATACTGGAAAAAAAATCTGAAAAAAAAAAATAAGACAATCATTTTGCTGTACTACTAAGTCACATCAGTCGTATCTGACTCTGTGCGACTCCATAGACGGCAGCCCAGCAGGCTCCCCCATCCCTGGGATACTCCAGGCAAGAACACTGGAGTGGGTTGCCATTTCCTTCTCCAATGCATGAAAGTGGAAAGTGAAAAATGAAAGTGAAGTTGCTCAGTTGTGTCTGACTCTTAGCGACCCCATGGACTGCAGCCCACCAGGCTCCTCCATCCATGGGATTTCCCAGGCAAGAGTACTGGAGTGGCGTGCCATTATACCTGAAACTAACACAACATTGTAAATCGACTATAATTTTTAAAATATTGTTTAAATCTCTGTTCCCTGAAGATGATCCATTTCCACTGGAAAAGAAGACCGTATTGGCAAGTAATCTTAAACTGACTTTACAATAAATATATTCAAAGAAATTTTAAAAAAAACTTAAAAAAAACAAAGCTTATGAGACAAACACAGAAGATGTGAATTAAGTAAAGATGAATATGAAGAATAACTAAACAGAAACAAACATTTGATAAAAAAATATTCAATGAGAAACTCTAAACTCATCACAGAGAACAAATTTTTTTAGTTTTGTTAGAGCTTTAATTGACAAAATCATGAGACATTTAAAGTGTACATTGTGATGATCTAATATACACACACATTGTAAAGGGATTACTCTCATCCAGTTAATTAAGAAAGAATTACTGAATTGGAAGATTAAGAAATTCATGCAGAATACAAATCTATTTTGAACTGTATTGTGGTAGTTTAAAATTGCAGCCACAAATTTTTTGATATGCCTTCTACTAAGAGGTGGGTCTAGCCCCTACATTCCTCCCATCTGGGCAGGTTTATTGTGTGCTTAGTGGCTCATTCGTTGGCTGACTCTTTGCAACCCCAGGGACTGTGGCCCGCCAGGCTCCTCTGACCATGGGGATTCTCCAGGCAAGAATACTGGAGTGGGTTGCCATGCTCTTCTCCAGGGGATCCTCCCAATCCAGGGATCGAACCCACATCTCTTGCATCTCCTGCATTGCAGGCAGATTCTTTACCATCTGAGTCACCTGGGAAGCCCAAGTAAGGTCAAAGGGATATTATATGATTTCTGAGCCCAGATAATGAAAGTCTATATAGCTTTTGCCTCATTTTCTGGATTGGAGCTCTGAGTTGCCATTAAACAGTATGATTACCATGAGGAAATCATACTACATTGTGAGGAAATTCAAACCTCACAGAGAAGTCATGTGTAGGCATCCCACCTTATAGTTCCAGTAGAGTTCTGCCTTGCTCACTGTAGCCTAGATACGCGAACCATAAAAACCCAGCTATTCAAATGATCACCAGCTGGTCACGTCTTCTCATCTGACACCTTGAAGATCATGAAGCAGAGTCTAGCTATCCCTGAAGTACCTATCCAAATTCCTATCACACAGAATCTTGGCGATTAATAAGGTGGTTATTGTTTTATGCCACTGTGTTTTGGAAAGGCTTGTTTCACAGCAACACACAGAATACATGAAGCATGCATCTAATCAGTAGTTATAGGAAGAGAATAAACAGTATGGTGGAAGTCATATTTGGAGAGACAACATACACTGAGAATTTTCTAGTGTTCTTGAAATAAAAACAGATGGTAAAGAATCTGCCTATAATGCAGGAGACCTGGGTTCAATCCCTGGGTCGGGAAGATCCCCTGGAGAAGGGAATGACAACCTACTCTAGTATTCTTGCCTGAAGAATCCCACGGACAGAGGAACCTGGCGGGCTATGGTCCATGGTGTCACAAAGAGCTGGACACAGCTAAGCATGTACACACTTCAGTGTAGCCTGCAGGTAGATCTGGAAACCCCTTTGTCCAGAACTAGGTATCTCAGGCCTCCTGACCCTCAGGGATATTGGAGAAGATAGCAGATCTGTCTGTCAGGCAGGAAAGCAAGCAGACGGGGTGCCCTGATTTCTCTTCTTCCTTTCACCACTGCAGACAAGCCGGGGCTTGCTTTGTTCATTTTTTAAAAACTCTAGGTCAGGGTGGAAACCATTTGGAAGGTTTTCCCAAATCCTAGTTTCACAGTGAGCCTGACTAAGGTGCCATACCCTATACAGGATGTTGTTGATCCCCACTGCTCTGAGGAATTCAAACTCCTAGCCAACTTCTACTTGCTTCCAGACCTAGAAGACCATCAGGGCCACAGCTCTAGGTTCACTAAACTAGTGGTCCTGCTTTTTACTTCTGATACCTCGAGATGATTCTCTTGTGACTGAACCCAGAGACATTTTTTAATTTAAAAAAGAAAATGTTTTTGTGACTGGAGTTCTTGGAGAAGATGTGGACATTCAAAGCATCACTCACAATACCATTTTGACTATTTTCCTCTGCCTTTCTGGATGCGAGGAATTCTGTGGTCTTGCTACCTTCTTTGGCTTTATTTAGTAATGGGGACTGAGGTTTCCTCTGTTCTCAAATGTCAAAAACCTATTCAGAATCTCTGTAAGTCTCCTCGGGATTCTGACTTGGGATGAAGGGAGGCAGAGTACAAAGTCCCATTGTTTCCTGCTCTCCTCTCTGATTTTCTGTATATATCAATTTGAAGAACTTTTAATATATTCTGATGCGGAAAGCCTTGCCCTTAAATCATCAGTCTTTGTCTTGATTCTTCAGAATCTATGTGATTTTATAACCTGACGTTTTAAAATCCTAGAGGGCAAGGGATAAAAGAAAATATTGGGGCTGGGGGGAGAAACTCCATAATTTACCATTTCATTATTATTCTATCAGAAAAAAGATTTCCATCTGTGCCTTTGTGTCTTTCCTCTCTGAAAGTCTCTCTTCCCATTTTTTCAGAAATTGCATTTCCTATCTCCTCAGCCTCTTTTTTTATCTCTTATTTTGCTATCCTGGATCCTTTCTGCTGAAGGCTCTCACCTCTCTGTAAACCTCTCCTAGCTCTCTTACTTTATAGACAAGCTTTTTGAAACCACTCAAGTTTCTTCACTTACATCTACATGTTGATGACTCCCAAATTTACAACTCTAGTCAGACTTCTTTCAAGTTCTCCAGATCACAAGATCTCTCAACTCCAGACCACTCCAGTTCAACATGTCCATAAAAATTCATTATCTTCTTATCCACACATCACTCCAAACTATTTCCTTTCTTATGATTTCTATTTCCATCTAGTTTCTCAAGCGGAAACCTGGAGTCTCCTGGATTTCTTACTCTCCAGCGCTCACATCCGAGAAGTGACCAAGTCCTGTCATTATGTTTCCATTGATGGATTATTTATAGCCAAGTGCTTATTATGTATCACTAGAACCATAACAGTATAATGAATTAAAGATGAGGTTAAGGTACTAAAATTAAAAAAAAAATTAAAATGTCATTGGATTCAAAGTAAAAATAGTTTTGATAAAGGAAACATGATTAGTATTACCCAATAGAACAGAAAGCTTAAAAGAATGAAAAACTTATGAGAGTGCTAGATTTAATTAGAAGGTTCCAAGTGATCTTAAAACCACTTGAGAGGAAAAAGGATTTTCTGCATAGTGTCTAGCAGTTTCAACACCTATTTGGACTGCACTACTCTGTACTTACATGGTGCTTTCACCATCACATGGGTAAGAGGTAAGAGAAGGGTAATACTCAACATTGTACCCGCAGGCCAAATTCAAATGATATATTTTGTATCGCTGCTGCTGCTGCTGCTAAGTCGCGTCAGTCGTGTCCGACTCTGTGCCACCCCATAGACGGAAGCCCACCAGGCTCCTCTGTCCCTGGGATTCTCCAGGCAAGAACACTGGAGTGGGTTGCCATTTCCTTCTCCAATGCATGAAAGTGAAAAGTGAAAGTGAAGTCGCTCAGTCGAGTCCGACTCTTAGCGACCCCATGGACTGTAGCCTACAAGGCTTCTCCGTCCATTGGGGAATATCAACTTTTAAAATGGCAATATAAAGTTTCTCATGGTCTGTACCAGCCTCAAAAAGGGTCATTAAATTGAAAACATCTTGAACTTGTCAGATGGCAAGAATCAGAGATGTCCCATTCAGTAGATAGAGATCACTGGGTCTGAAAGTATATTTCAGAGGTTGCCAAGTTCCTTTCTTGTTTTTAATTTGGAATGGGGATCTAGTCATTTCTTAGAGTCTCACAGAAAGTAGATTCTAATAGGTAAGTGTCTAACAACTATTACTACTACCAGGTAATGTGGTTCTTTGCTCATCCATCTCTTCTTTTGCTTCCTCCAGACTTTATAATTTCCCTTTTCTCTTTCCGTGCTCTTGCTTCTTTCTCAATTGTTTTCCTCCCTATCTTTCTCTTTCTCACTAGGAAAAAAAAGGGCAAAGCAAATGTTGAGTTTCCTGACTGGTCACATTCCAGAGAAATGAGGAAATACAAGTTGTTATACAACTGGGAGAGGTCAGGTGTGACCTAAAGTTGAGTGATGAGAAGAGAATTCTAAAGAGAAGAAAAGGCAAAAAGGTTCAGAAAAGGTTTAATGTTAGACTTTTATTATATAAAATGATCCTTTGTGAATCCCATCTAGGGCATTTTATCCTTCTCAGGCTGTGATGGTTCCCAGTAGATCCAGAATTGCCAAAGGTCAGCAATGATGTATTCAAAGATGATCACCCGCGTCAACTTTTGTATCAGTACCTGATATTGTGTTACAGTGAGCCTTAGGACGTGTCTTTGGGAATGGCCTCTAATAAGGTTTTTTTTTTAATCACCAGTATGCAAAAAGCTATTACATTTATTTTTAATCTATCTCCTATTCAGTTTCCACATTACTCTTAGGCTTCCGTAACTTGGCAGAGAGTCCAGACATTCTTTAAAAACAATGACAAACAATGAAACTCCTGTTGGTATGCAACAATAGCAACCACCACAACAATAAAATCTACTTTACTTTTTGGTTGGTGGGAGATTAATAAAAGCCTCCCATAAATAATTTGCCTCACAGAAATAACTGCTCTTAGTATTGTATTAATAATTGCTCTTAGTATTATATTAATAACTGCTCTTAGTATTAGATTAATAACTGCTCTTAGTATTAGATTAATAACTGCTCTTAGTATTTTGGCCATTTTCTGTGCAAGTCTACATCACAGACTTTACATCTACTATAGTATATAACTTACATAGGCCATATTAACCTAAATGTAACTGTGACATAGAATTACAAAGGTTGCATCCTTCAGCCACATTTTAGTCTAGAATACTTTTAGCTGTGGTTTGCCATCACTCTTCTGGTAGCTGAATTGTAAATGTTCCTTTTCCTTCTGGGAAATAGAATTTGAAAAAGTTAACTCTGGGAAAACCTCATTCTGAAAGACTTTGAAGCTGACTGGAAGACTTAAGGACCATCTGATTGCATGTTTGTCTGCACCTGCTCTCAAGATGGAATGGTTCCAAAGACCTCTAAAAGTTTTATCACTCTATACTACAACCGCCCCAAAATTCTCCTTTAAGGTTTAAACCCTTGAAAGCAACACTGTATTGTTCACATTTGCACCCCAGTGACTAGCATATGACCCAACACAGAGAAAATTCTCAATATGCTTTTGAGGATTGAGTGAATGAAAAAACTGCATAAATAATTAAACACTAAAATTCTAGAGGATCCATAACTCATTAAGCTTTCTCCTTAGTATTAAATACACCCAGATTAAGGCTCTGAGAAGTAAAGGATTGGTTGAGATTTGTCTTTAAAAAGCAGGGAAAGATAGGAATGGATCATCAGCTGAACACTCCCTATGGACTCTAATGTTTTTACCTAAAATTCCTATTGCACTATAATGCTACAATTTAGCTGTCCAACAAATACTTACAGAAAAAAGGACTTCAACTTTGCTTTCTACAAGCTGATTACCTTCTGTAACATCTAGGCCACTGCTGCCTACGTTTTGGAAATGTTGGTATTCCAAGAATTGGCATGCCGTATAGGTTTACCACAAGGTTATTTTTCAAGAAGAACTAAACCCTTGAACATCTTCTTGGACAAAGGGTCAGATCACTTTGGATACCATAAGGAAAGCTCACAGCCACTGGCTGAGAGAGAGCAAGACAATGGGAGAGAGCTAGAGAGCCTTCCAGAAACGTCAGTTTGAAAGAGGGCAGGGAAAGCACTAACAGGTGGTTTTGCTCCTTCTAAGCCTCCTTATCCTCTTCAGTTTTGACAGATCTTGGACCTCATCTCATTCAAATATAAAACTCCTAATGAACTGAGACATCCTCTGTAGGTAGATGAAAGCTGTTTTCTCTCTTGGCAGTTTATACTTGGTCACGTGATACAGCTGGTCATAGATTTTTAAGGCAGTGTGCTGTGTACCTCTCTCTCTCCAAATGCAATTTTACAACATTATTTTTTTTTAATCTGCATTATTTAGAATGTGAAGCTGAGTATGTGTAACAAGAGCAGCACCACCTGTTGAGTGCCTATCAAGTGCCTGACATTGCTAGGTGCATTATCTAGTTGTTAGGTCACTAGCTGTTTAGTCACTAAGTTGTTTCCAACTCTTCTGTGACCCTGTGGACTGTGGCCCACAAGGCTTCTCTGTCCATGGGATTTTCGTGGCAAAAATACCAAAGTGGGTTGCCATTTCCTTCTCCAGGGGTCTCCTCGACCCAGGGACCAAACCCGCATCTCCTGCATTGTAGGCAGATTCTTTACCACTGAGCCACCAGGAGCTTAGATAACATGCCTGTCTCTAGAAATATAACTTAAATATATTATAAATATCTCATTTACTTTGAAATTGCATATGACCCTCTCCTTAGGAAACATACATTAAATTTATTTAGCCCTATCCTACTACAGGAGAAAAAAATAACAATTAATACTGACAGAATTTATAAACATCTTTCCAGTGAGCAACACAAAGACCATTGAGTTTTCTGTTCTATACTCTGACTCAATTTTCTGATTTTTTACATCTAAATTTTCTATTCTGTTTCCAACCTAGCTGATGGCCTGTCTTCTCTCTTACCATCTTCCCCAGAAGTGTGCTTTTCTTTTGCTACATGATAAGAGGATTAACTGGTTCCCCTATCCCTAAAGTAGAAAATATAAAAGTTAAATAAAAGTAATTTGGACACCAAAGACCTTTTTCCTACATTGAAGTATGAGACTTTGCTGTTAGATAATTGATGAGTTATCCATAATCTTCTAAGTGTGCTCTTTACTGGCTGCCTAAGTAAATTACATTGAATAATTTCAATTTCTCAGACAGGCTGAAGGCCCAGAAAATTTCTTCTCTTATTGCTTAGTAATGCTTCTCTTACTGCTTAGACTTCAATATTCCATAGAAAGGTGGTCAGGAATTTTAAGCATTTATATGAAAAGTCAGGGTCCAAATTTCAAAATTTTCCCAAGATTGATTGATTCTACAAACATTTATGAGCATCCTTGTATCAGGCAACCTGCTGGGGGAGTGATAAACAGCAGCAAGCAAAAAACAGATAGTGTCTGCACTTACAGAGTTTATAACCAACTGGAGGCAACAGACATTGAATAAAGAATTACAAATATGACAAATGCCATGAAGAAGACGGGCAGGGTGCTACAGGAGTATGTAGTAGGTGTAGCTAACCTAGCTTGATGGGGTGTGGGGCAGAGAAGACTTTTCCAAAGATGTTCCAGTTTAGGCTTGAAGCATAAGAAGGGAGAAAAGTTATATAAATAAGGAGACAGCTGGTGTAAAGGCTCTGAGTAGAAAAGAATACCACTTATTTAAGGACCTAAAGGAAGGTCACTGTGGCTAAAGTGCTGACTTCAGGAAATGTTAGAGAAAAGGCAGGCAAGGACCAGATCATGTAGGTCATCCTAAGGACTGGGGACTTTATTCTAAGAGCGATAGAAAGCCAATGGAAAATTCATGCCAAGAATTTGAAATAAAAACTTTAAAGATTAACATGGCTAAAATATAGACAATAAGAATATACTAATTCACTAATTTCTTCTGGGACATGCTCTCATATCTTATAATCCAATGATATTAAGAATTTTTATAAATACGAGACAAACTATCTCGGTTTATAACATGTAGAATTTTTCTGTGAATAGAAAACATCCTAGGATAGTTAAGCAAAGCAGAACAGTACTTGGGTACCTATCCATAGTAAGCCTTGAAGTAACAAATGCATATCATGAGCTGCTTTGCTTTTCATCTATATCACATTTTAACCTCAACTGAAAATGGAAGTGGTAAAATAATAGAGGCAGGGAAAAGAGGACTGTGTGCATGTGTATGAGCATGTGTGCACACGTGTGGTTTCCTATGGTTCTGAAGAAGAGCAGATTTATGACAGTCTCAGTTTCACATTCTCCATGCTCAAAAATAGTTGACTATGCTCCAGATATAAGGAAAGAGGTGACTATAAAATAGTGAAAAAAATTGTTTTCCTTTTATTTGGGTGTTTTAAGAAAAAAAAAAAGGCAGCTTCTGGGTAATACAACATATTTTGACATGAAATACATTGATTTTAGACTAGGGACCCCATGCTGGTTTCCATAGTACTATTCTTGGAGAGTAAAGAAATCCATGAACACAAAGGCCTTTGGACAACATAAAGTATAAGAGGCCAAGGTTTTAATTTTCTTTTTTGATACTCTTCAGTCTTCCCTATGGGCATTTCTTCCTGTCTTCTCCAGATGGTCTACATCCATGAAAACAGCAGATAGGATTTTAAGGTGTAGTTCTTTAGCAGAAGTGTTTCCTTACTGGGAGTTAAGAGGAACTCTTCAAGATTAATAGGGTTTCCTCTGGGAATTATTAGGAGAGTGAAGGAGGAGAGAGCAAGCTCTGACTACCGCTGCCATCTCACTGTCTCCCAAACCAGAAGTTTCTCCTCTTAAATCTTGAACGGCAATGCTTCCTGACTGTTCTGGAGGCTCAGTGACTCCTTCTTGGAAATGAATGAATAAATTTACAGTGTTTGAGAAATAAATGAACCGTTTGTTTGAGAAAGGCTGCCAGTGAGTTCAATCAACTTGTATCCAACTCACTATTTGAAGAGAAGGAATTACTCACTTGATTGAATTACTTAGTTCCATGTCTGAGGTGTGGTACTGAAGAGAACAGGAGCCAGCTTCCTATACATTGTGTCCTTGAGTACTGCAATTGACAAATCATTCTCATAAAAACAGAAACACATTTATGAAGTATCTATTGTACACAAGATTTGTAAACAATCAGAATATGTAGGTTAATTATCAAAATAAATTAGTACTTGTTAAGGGTTCATGGAATAGGTGAGATGTGTATTATTAGTAAAAGGGAGGAGGCTTGCTATATATTAATCAGGTTACCAAAGCTCTGAGTAAATTCAATAGGAATGTTAAGAGTAGCTTCTTAGCAAGTACTTGCTGTCTGATTGAAAACTGGCCACTCTATTTACTTGGGCAGAAGTATGGTTATATTAAGCTGTTTTTAAAGATAAAAGGTTTTTTTTTGTTTTTTTTTTTTTTAAGTTTCAACCCTCTGGAATCTGACTCACAATGTCCTGATACTGTATTCTTTTCTGTAATCAGAGTCGAGGACGAAGAAATCTATCTTCTAGCACTGAATGAGAATAAATTTGGGTGTGTGGTCAGATTTATGAGTATTATAGACAAAGACTGGATAACCTATTTTTTAAAAAAACAATTTTCTGCTGCAGTAGTTCTATATTAGTAGTTTTAGCTTGATAAAAGAGCAACAGGTCAAAAACATTCATCAAATGCCAGTGTTGTATGTCAGGCACTCATATATTCATTAAAGTAAAAAGTGAAAGTCACTCAGTTGTGTTCTACTCTTTGTGACCCCATGAACTATACAGTCCATGGAATTCTCCAGGCCAGAATACTGGAGTGGGCAGCTGTTCCTTTCGTCAGAGGATCTTCCCAACCCAGGGACTGAACCCAGGTTTCCCCCATTGCAGGTGGATTCTTGACCAGCTGCTGCTGCTGCTAGGTCGCTTCAGTCGTGCCCAACTCTGTGCAACCCCAGATGAGCCACCATATACGCATACATTTATCACTAAAGTTTACAGAAAGCCTCTGATAGGTAATGTTTCCTTTAATCAAGGAAAAAACTGAAGTTCGAGACTGAGATGGCAGACTTGGGATGCACTCAAATCTGCCAGCTTATGATTTTTCCATAAAATCACTTAGGCATAAAGTGAAAAACTTAAGATTAGGCAGGATGAAACAAAATGAAACAGCTTGTCTTCTATAATTTCTTTTAGTTTCAATGTAACCTTTTCCAGCAGGGGGAACAAGGTGAATAATATTGCAGGAAGATTACTTGTATTCTACAAACCTGTTGATGGGGGCTAATAGAAAGAGATGAAGTTGGAAAATGTACATTAAGCAATATATAAACTTGGATCATGATTTTTCTGAATCCTACTGACTTTAAAGTTACTTTCAAGATGGGTATCAATGTTCTATAATCTGTAAAGTGTAAATGTTACTATTCTATCTGGTTTGTAGAGACACTAAAGCTACTGAAGAGTCTTGAAAAATTCTTAGGAAAGCTGCTATAAAATACAAAGATGGCTTATATGTCTGAACTCTCATCAGCACACTTAAAGCACTTTCTTCTTACCTTAACTGCCGCACT
>SJYQ01016450.1:0-61271 GCA_006410935.1 Redunca redunca | reverse complement strand
TGCCAGGTGAGGGGCAGGGGGAGGGGCCAAGTGCAGTGAGGGGCTTAACCGAGACCAAAGCTAGTTTGGAGGAAGACTCATCTGCAGAGGCAAAAATCTGAGACTGTCCCTGCATCGCAGGTTCTTGTATGGGGAGAATGTGGACGGAACAGCATTCGTCATCTTTGGGGTCCAGGATGGTGACCGGAGAATTTCATTGACTCACTCCCTCACCCGTGTTCCGGTACCTAACAGAGGCCCTGTCTGGTCTCCTCCACCCTGAACACCCTTCCTGTCTCCTGTCGTCTGAGCCCACCCCCTGGGCGCTCCCCCCAGGTCTCCCCTCCGCAATGAACCCTTACTGTCTCCCCCAGATCAACGATGGTAACGGGGAGGCCATACTGAGACGCCAGGTTTTGCTGAGTGGAGTACAGCCCTCCCGAGCTGATGCGCTGGTGGGCAAGTCTATATATGTGTCCGCCACCGTCATCTTGCAATCAGGTGAGGACCAGTCTGGGGGCAGAGGCCCAGAATGAAGGGGGGTCCAGTCTGAGGGGGGAGACGAAATCTGAGGGAGAAGGCCAGGAAGGAAGGGGGCAGGATCCAGTCTGACAAGGGAGGTCTCATCTGAGAGAGGAAGCCCAGAATGAAGGGGGGTCCAGGCTGGCAGGGGAGGTCTAGTCTGAGGGAGGAGGTGCAGAATGAAGGGGGGATCCAGTCTTACAGGGGAGACCTAGTCTGAGGGAGGAGGCCCAGAATGAAAGAGGGGTCCAATCTGACAGGGAAGAACCACTCTGGGGCATAAGACCTAGTGCAAGCGGGGAGACTCATTCTGAGGGTGGATGTTCAGAATGAAGGTGGAATCAGGTCGATGGGGGAGATAGTCCAAGGACAGAGGCCCAGTACGAAGGCAGAGTGCAGTCTGATGGGGGAAGCCTGGTCCTGAGGGGTGGCCCAGGAGCCCACCCTCATGGCTGGCCCCCCTCAGGCAGCGACATGGTGGAGGCGGAGCGCACCGGGATCCCCATTGTGACTTCCCCCTACCAGATCCATTTCACCAAGACCCCCAAGTTCTTCAAACCTGCCATGCCCTTCGACCTGATGGTGAGACCCTGGGCAGGACTGCAGCCCTCGACACTGGTCCTGAGCACGATCACACCTCTGGGTCTGCCTGAATGCCCTCCACCTGCCCCTGTACCCACAGGTGTACGTGACGAACCCCGATGGCTCCCCTGCCCGCCACATCCCAGTGGTGACCCAGGGCAGCAACGTGCAGTCCTTGACCCAGGATGATGGCGTGGCCAAGCTAACCATCAACACACAGAACAAACGGGATCCCCTGACCATCACCGTGAGTTTTGGGCCAGCCTCAGGGGACTTAATTTTGTAGAGTGGGATCCTAACTTATGCACAAAAGGATCCTGTCCTGGGCACAGAGTGGGTTCCTTTCATTTGCATAAAGGGATGAGCCATCCACAGAGATGTTTTCATTTGCATCAAAGGGCTCTCTTTATGTTTCTGTTTATTTGATTGAAGTAGAATTGACTTACAATGTTGTGTTAATTACTGCTGTAAGGCAAAGTGATTCAGTTAGATAGATACATATTTAACGTTCTTTTTCATCGTTTTCCCATAATGGTTTATCACAGGATATTGAAGAGAGTTCCCTGTGCTGTGCTGTGAGGCCTTGTTTATCCATTCTATATATAATAGTTTGCGTGCACAGAGGTGTTTCCATCTGCACAGCAGGGTCCTACCTTCTAGATGTCTTCTGCCCAGATGTCTTTTTATTTTAAATTATTTATTTATTCATTGGTGGCACTGGGTCTCCGTTGCTGTTTGCCAGCTTCTCTAGTTGTGGTGCTTGGATTTCTCATTGAGGTGCCTTCTCTTTGTTGCAGACCACAGGCTCTAGGGTGCACAGGCTCAATAGTTGTGACACACAGGCTTAGCTGCTCCACAGCACGTGTAATCTCCTGGACCAGGGATCGGACCCATGTTCCCTGCATTGGCAGGCAGATTCTTATCCACTGTGCCACCAAGGAAGTCCCTGCCTAGACATCTTACATGCACACTTGTGATGGCGTTGGGCCCACCTGGATCATTCGGTTTCTTCCCCATCTCCTTAATATCCTTAACCTAATCTCGTCTGCAGAGTCTTTCTCCTCACATAAAATGCCCTAGTCTCAGGGGTATGGATTTAGATGTCTCTGGGGAGGGCAGGTGGGCATCATGGTATCCGTCTTTCCCTGACCAGGTACGCACAAAGAAGGACAATATCCCCGAGGGGCGACAGGCCACCAGGACCATGCAGGCCCTACCCTACAACACCCAGGGAAACTCCAATAACTACCTGCACCTCTCTGTGCCCCGCGTGGAGCTCAAGCCTGGGGAGACTCTCAACGTCAACTTCCACCTGCGCACGGACCCCAGCCAGCAAGCCAAGATCCACTACTACACCTACATGGTCCGTGGCTTTCTAGAACCCCCAGCATCCCTGGGAGCCCTCATCCATCCCAGATTTCACCCTCCCCCAACCCTGGCTCCCACTCATTCTCCCGCTCACCTTCCTGATCCTCATACCGAACTGTTCCCCCAGATCATGAACAAGGGGAAGCTGTTGAAGGTGGGACGCCAGGACCGAGAGCCCGGCCAGGACCTGGTGGTGTTGCCCTTGACCATCACATCAGACTTCATCCCTTCCTTCCGCCTGGTGGCCTATTACACGCTGATCAATGCCAACGGCCAGAGAGAGGTGGTGGCCGACTCCGTGTGGGTGGATGTCAAGGACTCATGTATGGGCACGGTAAGCTCCCTGGCCCTCTCTGTGCCCATCTGGGACCCTCTGCCTGGCTGTCCCTCTCCCCATCTGTGCCTCTGGCTCTGTCTCTCTCCAGCCTTTCGAGTCCATGCCTCTCCCCCATTTCAGAGTTCCTGCCCCTCCTCCTTTTCCATCTCATCCTTTCTTCCGTCTCTTTCAGCCTCAGTTTCTTCATCTTTTTTTTCTTCATATGGACCATTTTTAAAGTCTTTATTGAGTTTGTTACAATATTACTTCTGTTTTATGCTTTTGGTTTTTTGGCTGGGAGGCAGGTGGGATCTTAGCACCCCAACCAGGGATCCAACCTGTACTCCTTGAATTGGAAGGCAAAGTCCTAACCACTGGACCACCAGGAAAGTTCCCTTAGCTTCTTCTTCTTCCAGTTTTATTGAAATGTAATTTACAGACAGTACTAAGTTTAAGGTGTAGAGCATAATGATTTAACCCAGGTACATCATAAGTGATCACCACAATAAGTTGAGTGAATACCGATCATCTCATAGAGATATGAGATTAAAGAAATAGAAAAAAAAAATCTTTCCCCTTGTGGTGAGAATTCAGGGTTTCCTCTAACAACCTTCCTATATAATGGCACAACAGGGTTAATTACATATATTTATTATGTTGTACATTACACCCCTGGTACTTATAACTGAAAGTTTGTTTTTAACCACCTTCACTCAGTTCCCCCTCCCTTTACCACACATATGATCTCTTTTTCTGAGTATGTTTGTTTGAAATATAATTGACCTGTGGTGGGGGTTACTCACTAAGTCATGTCCGACTCTTTGAAACCCCATGGACTGTAACCCGCCAGACTCCTCTGTACATGGGATTTCCCAGGCAAGAATCCTGGAGTGGGTTGTCATTTCCTTCTCCAGGGGATATTCCCAACCCACGGATCAAACCTGGGTCTCCTGCATTGCAGGTGGATTCTTTACCGACTGAGCTACAGGGGAGTGCCTAATTGACCTATGCCACTATCATAGTTCCTGGTGTACGACATTTCTACAATCCAAATATCAGTAAGGGATTCGATATTTCTGTGTGTTTCAAAATGCTCACCATGATGAGTCCTGTTAGTAACCACGTGTTACCATACAAAGATCCTATGTGGTTATTGACTATCTTCTTCACAATGTGTATTTGATCCCTATGACTCGTTTATTTCGTAAGTGGAGGCTTGCACTCAGTATCTGCCTTGCTCCTGGTTTTCTCTCTTTTCTGCCTGATGCCAGTTTGGCTTGCTTCTTCCCCTCCCCTTTCAGTCCAGCTCAAGACCTCCTCTGTCTTGGGCTTCTTGGGGTCTTACAGGAATGACTTCTCCCTCCAACCTGCTCCCCCTCCCGTAGCTGGTGGTGAAAAATGGTGGGAAGGAAGAGAAACACCATCGACCCGGGCAACAGATAACCCTGAAGATCGAGGCTAACCAGGGGGCCCGAGTGGGGCTGGTGGCCGTGGACAAGGGCGTGTTTGTGCTGAATAAGAAGAACAAATTGACCCAGCGTAAGGTATGCCCCAGGGTCGCTGAGGTTGGTTCAGAGATGGCACTGGGTTCAGGTGGGAATGATGCTTGCTGTCGTTCAGTCGCTCAGTCCTGTCCAACTCTTTTTCAACCCCGTGGACTGTAGCCCACCAGGCTTCTCTGTCCATGGCATTTCCCAGGCAAGAATACTGGAGTGGGTTGCCATTTCCTTCTCCAGGGGACCTTCCCCACCCAGGGATGGGACCTGTGTCTCCTGCACTGGCAGGCAGATTCTTTACCACTGAGCCACCTGGGAACGGTGCTGGAGAGGAGCAGATGGGTTGAGCATAGAGGCCTGAATGGATGTAGACACGGGAATGGGTTGAAGTCAAGTTGAGGATGAGAATGTGGGTGGACAAAGGTCCACATTGAAGATGGTGCTGGGAATGGATGCAGTCCAGAGTCCAACTCTGGATCGTCCATCGTGGCCTGCCGGCTTGGGGAGCAGGATAAGGATGGGTGGGGTAGGGCTAGATGGACAAGTTGGCCAAGGGTGGCAGCATTTCTGACCCTCCGCCTCCACTCCACCCTACAGATCTGGGATGTGGTGGAGAAAGCAGATATTGGCTGCACCCCAGGCAGTGGAAGAGACTATGNCACTTGTGATGGCGTTGGGCCCACCTGGATCATTCGGTTTCTTCCCCATCTCCTTAATATCCTTAACCTAATCTCGTCTGCAGAGTCTTTCTCCTCACATAAAATGCCCTAGTCTCAGGGGTATGGATTTAGATGTCTCTGGGGAGGGCAGGTGGGCATCATGGTATCCGTCTTTCCCTGACCAGGTACGCACAAAGAAGGACAATATCCCCGAGGGGCGACAGGCCACCAGGACCATGCAGGCCCTACCCTACAACACCCAGGGGAACTCCAATAACTACCTGCACCTCTCTGTACCCCGCGTGGAGCTCAAGCCTGGGGAGACTCTCAACGTCAACTTCCACCTGCGCACAGACCCCGGCCAGGAAGCCAAGATCCGCTACTACACCTACATGGTCCGTGGCTTTCTAGAATCCCCAGCATCCCTGGGAGCCCTCATCCATCCCAGATTCCACCCTCCCCCAACCCTGGCTCCCACCCATTCTCCCGCTCACCTTCCTGATCCTCATACCAAACTGTTCCCCCAGATCATGAACAAGGGGAAGCTGTTGAAGGTGGGACGCCAGGACCGAGAGCCCGGCCAGGACCTGGTGGTGTTGCCCTTGACCATCACATCAGACTTCATCCCTTCCTTCCGCCTGGTGGCCTATTATACGCTGATCAATGCCAACGGCCAGAGGGAGGTGGTGGCTGACTCCGTGTGGGTGGATGTCAAGGACTCATGTATGGGCACGGTAAGCTCCCTGGCCCTCTCTGTGCCCATCTGGGACCCTCCGCCTGGCTGTCCCTCTCCCCATCTGTGCCTCTGGCTCTGTCTCTCTCCAGCCTTTCGAGTCCATGCCTCTCCCCCATTTCAGAGTTCCTGCCCCTCCTCCTTTTCCATCTCATCCTTTCTTCCATCTCTTTCAGCCTCAGTTTCTTCATCTTTTTTTTCTTCTTATGGACCATTTTTTAAAGTCTTTATTGAGTTTGTTACAATATTACTTCTGTTTTATGCTTTTGGTTTTTTTGGCTGGGAGGCACGTGGGATCTTAGCACCCCAACCAGGGATCGAACCTGTACTCCTTGAATTGGAAGGCAAAGTCCTGACCACTGGACCACCAGGAAAGTTCCCTTAGCTTCTTCTTCTTCCAGTTTTATTGAAATGTAATTTACAGACAGTACTAAGTTTAAGGTGTAGAGCATAATGATTTAACCTAGGTACATCATAAGTGATCACCACAATAAGTTGAGTGAATACCGATCATCTCATAGAGATATGAGATTAAAGAAATAGAAAAAAAAAAATCTTTCCCCTTGTGGTGAGGATTCAGGGTTTCCTCTAACGACCTTCCTATATAATGCCACAGCAGGGTTAATTACATATATTTATTATGTTGTACATTACACCCCTGGTACTTATAACTGAAAGTTTGTTTTTAACCACCTTCACTCAGTTCCCCCTCCCTTTACCACACATCTGATTTCTTTTTCTGAGTATGTTTGTTTGAAGTATAATTGACCTGTGGTGGGGGTTACTCGCTAAGTCATGTCTGATTCTTTGAAACCCCATGGACTGTAGCCCACCAGGCTCCTCTGTACATGGGATTTCCCAGGGAAGAATCCTGGAGTGGGTTGTCATTTCCTTCTCCAGGGGATCTTCCCAACCCAGGGATCAAACCTGGGTCTCCTGCATTGCAGGTGGATTCTTTACCGACTGAGCTACAGGGGAATGCCTAATTGACCTATGACACTATGTTAGTTCCTGGTGTATGACATTTCTACAACCCAAATATCAGTATGGGATTCGATATTTCTGTGTGTTTCAAAATGCTCACCATGATGAGTCCTGTTAGTAACCACGTGTCACCATACAAAGATCATATGTGGTTATTGACTATCTTCTTCACACTGTGTATTTGATCCCTATGACTCATTTATTTCGTAAGTGGAGGCTTGCACTCAGTATCTGCCTTGCTCCTGGTTTTCTCACTTTTCTTGATTTTCTGCCTGATGCCAGTTTGGCTTGCTTCTTCCCCTCCCCTTTCAGTCCAGCTCAAGACCTCCTCTGTCTTGGGCTTCTTGGGGTCTTACATGGCTGACTTCCCCCTCCAACCTGCTCCCTCTCCCATAGCTGGTGGTGAAAAATGGTGGGAAGGAAGAGAAACACCATCGACCCGGGCAACAGATAACCCTGAAGATCGAGGCTAACCAGGGGGCCCGAGTGGGGCTGGTGGCCGTGGACAAGGGCGTGTTTGTGCTGAATAAGAAGAACAAATTGACCCAGAGTAAGGTATGCCCCAGGGTCGCTGAGGTTGGTTCAGAGATGGCACTGGGTTCAGGTGAGAATGATGCTTGCTGTCGTTTAGTCACTCAGTCCTGTCCAACTCTTTTTCAACCCCATGGACTGTAGCCCACCAGGCTTCTCTGTCCATGGCATTTCCCAGGCAAGAATACTGGAGTGGGTTGCCATTTCCTTCTCCAGGGGACCTTCCCCACCCAGGGATGGGACCTGTGTCTCCTGCACTGGCAGGCAGATTCTTTACCACTGAGCCACCTGGGAACGGTGCTGGAGAGGAGCAGATGGGTTGAGCATAGAGCTTTGAATGGATGTAGACATGGGAATGGGTTGAAGTCAAGTTGAGGATGAGAATGTGGGTGGACAAAGGTCCACATTGAAGATGGTGCTGGGAATGGATGCAGTCCAGAGTCCAACTCTGGATCGTCCATCGTGGCCTGCCAGCTTGGGGAGCAGGATAAGGATGGGTGGAGTGGGGCTGGATGGACAAGTTGGCCAGAGGGTGGCGGCATTTCTGACCCTCCGCCTCCACTCCACCCTACAGATCTGGGATGTGGTGGAGAAAGCAGATATTGGCTGCACCCCAGGCAGTGGAAGAGACTATGCCGGCGTCTTCACAGATGCAGGACTCGCCCTCAAGACCAGCCAGGGCCTGGAGACCCAGCAGAGGGCAGGTGAGGACGCAGGGAGGGGCAGGGCAGGTGAGAGCAGGGCCTCCATCACCCAGATACTGAGAGCAGGCTAAGGGCGGGGCTCTGGGGTGCAGGTTGGGATGTTGAAGTCCCACCTGCACCACCATCTCTCAAATCACTTCTTTATGAGCCTGGATATGGCCTGCAATAACACTCCAACATCACGGCGGGGGTGGGGGTAGGGGGAGGCGGCAGTGGGGAGGAAACCAAGGACACATCAGTCAGTCAGTTCAGTCGCTCACTCGTGTCTGACTCTTTGCGACCCCATGAATTGCAGCACACCAGGCCTCCCTGTCCACCACCAACTCCCAGAGTTTACCTAAACCCATGTCCATCGAGTCGATGATGCCATCCAGCCATCTCATCCTCTGTC
The DNA here is from genome assembly GCA_006410935.1 of Redunca redunca. Taxonomy (NCBI): domain Eukaryota; kingdom Metazoa; phylum Chordata; class Mammalia; order Artiodactyla; family Bovidae; genus Redunca; species Redunca redunca. The sequence continues at coordinate 53,006 of SJYQ01016450.1, read as the reverse complement.
ATCCCCTTCTCCTCCTGCCCCCAATCCCTCCCAGCATCAAGGTCTTTTCCAGTGAGTCAATTCTTCGAATGAGGTGGCCAAAGTATTGGAGTTTCAGCCTCAGCATCAGTCCTTCCAATGAACACCTAGGACTGATCTCCTTTAGGATGGACTGGTTGGATCTCCTTGCAGTCCAATGGACTCTCAAGAGTCTTCTCCAACACCACAGTTCAAAAGCATCAATTCTTTGGTGCTCAGCTTTCTTCACAGTCCAACTCACATCCATACATGACCACTGGAAAAACCATAGCCTTGACTAGACGGACCTTTGTTGGCAAAGTAATGTCTCTGCTTTTCAATATGCTATCTAGGTTGGTCATAACTTTCCTTCCAAAGAGTAAGCATCTTTTCATTTCATGGCTGCAATCACCATGTGCAGTGATTTTGGAGCCCCCCCAAAATAAAGTCTGATATGGTTTCCACTGTTTCCCCATCTATTTCGCATGAAGTGATGGGACCAGATGCCATGATCTTCGTTTTCTGAATGTTGAGCTTTAAGCCAACTTTTTCATTCTCCACTTTCGCATTCATCAAGAGGCTTTGTAGTTCCTCTTCATTTTCTGCTAAAATGGTGGTGTCATCTGCACATCTGAGGTTGTTGAGATTTTTCCTGGCAATCTTGATTCCAGCTTGTGCTTCCTCCAGCCCAGAGTTTCTCATGATATACTCTGCATATAAGTTAAATAAGCAGGGTGACAGTATATAGCCTTGACATACTCCTTTTCCTATTTGGAACCAGTCTGTTGTTCCATGTCCAGTTCTAACTGTTGCTTCCTGACCTGCATACAGATTTCTCAAGAGGCAGGTCAGGTGGTCTGGTATTCCCATCTCTTTCAAAATTTTCCGCAGTTTATTGTGATCCACACAGTCAAAGGCTTTGGCATAGTCAATAAAGCAGAAACATAGTAGGTGCCTAACCCATCTGGTTCCCCTTCCACCTGCCTTTAGATCCGCAGTGCCCGAAACCAGCCGCCCGACGGCGCCGCTCGGTGCAGCTCATGGAGAAGAGGATGGATAAAGGTGTGCGCCCTCCGCTGGTTCCCACCCATTCTGGATCCCAGCTAGAGAGGGAAGGGGAGGGTCTGACCGTGGGGAAGCTCTCCCTGGGCTGTGTCCTGAGTGCCTGCTGCGCTGAGGCCGCGCGAGACGTGGGGGGGAATCTATATTTCCATAGTGGGTCAGTACAGCAGCGATCTGCGCAAGTGCTGCGAAGACGGTATGCGGGACAACCCCATGAAATTCCCGTGCCAGCGCCGGGCCCAGTTCATCCTGCAGGGCGACGCGTGCGTCAAGGCCTTCCTGGACTGCTGCGAGTACATCGCTCAGCTGCGGCAGCAGCACAGCCGAGACGGTGCCCTGGAGCTGGCCAGGAGTGAGTCCCGTGGCGGGGAGGGCGGGGCTGTCCGAGGTGGGAGGAGGAGCCAATCCGTTCAAGGGGGAGAGGGGGAGAGCCAATCCGTTCAAGGAGCGGGGAGTCCAGTCCTAGGGGGAGCAGGTGCCTGTCTGAAGGAAGAAGAAGTCCCTATCCAGCGAGTCCGAGGTGGGGAGGAGGCCTGTCTGGACAGGGAGGAAGACGTGCCTGTCTGAGGGAGGAGGAGATCTCCAGTGAGGGAAGGAGATCCCTGTCTGAGAGGGAAGGACTTGCTGTCTGAGGGGGATGTGGGTCTGTCGAAGGTGGAAGAAAGAGCCTGTCTGAGGGAAGAAGGACCTAGTCTAGTGGAGAAGACGCCTCTCCTGAGGGCAAGGAAATTTCCTGCCTGGGTGGATTAGCCTGGCCCTGGCCCCAGACACTCTGAAGTTTGACTTTGCCAGTGCCCAGGACACCCCTCCCTCCCATGGTCTGAGGGAAGGTTCTAGAAGATAGAGCTGGTCACACTAGTTGCCAGTAGGAAGACATGAGATGGGCTATAAGCTTGCCTTTACCAAAGAAAACTAATTCATGTTGCCTTCTCAAGAGACCTGCTCAACCTTTGCCCAATCAATGTTCAATCATTCATTGATTCATTCGGTTCTGGACAGGACATGTACCCAGTCAAAATTCTACATCTCAGGCCACATCAATCTTAAGCAAAGCCAGGGCTTCTCTTAGAAGCCCCCTTTAAGCAAAATCAGAGTGATCTCACCACAAAGTGGCCTTCACAGAACTGACAAGAGTCTCCACTGCCGTCTGTTGAGAGACAGAGGAGCCCGGTGTGGCCTGATCCCACCATTATTCAATTTTTTAAATTTTTGGTTATGCCATGTGGCATGCAGAATCTTAGTTCCCTGATCAGGGATTGAACCTGTGCCCCCTGCAGTGGAACTTCAGGACCTTAACCACTGGACCACCAGGGAAGGCCCTTTCCTTTTCTTTTTGTTTGTTTGTTTGTTTTTTTAAACATCTTTTGATATGTCTTAATTAGAGGACTTCTGTGCCAGAAGGGGCTTTGTTGAAACTGAATTATCTGCAGACACCTCTCAAAAGCAGCCATTGCCAAAGTCAAATATTTCTGAATTCCTTTAGCTGGAAAACTAGCAACCTCTTCAACCCTCTACCCCACCAAAAACATAGATTCCCAACATACATGAGCACAGAATTCAACCTTCAGTCTGTTTGCAAATTATAATGACTAGGCATGCTACTTTCTGCTCCAGTGACCCAAGACTTTTCTTTCGCAAAGAAGACATTTAGACAATGTGTATATGATTTACACACACATGGATGACTTTCTTTCCCCCCAGCATTCTGTCATTTCTTTAGCCAACTGGGGACGAACAGAGGGTTGATTAAGAGTTAGTATCCCAAAGGCACTTTGATAGATTATTCCAGAGTATTGGGCTTCCCTTGTGGCTCAGCTGGTAAAGAATCTGCCTACAATGTAGGAGACGTGGGTTCGATCCCGGAGTTGGGAAGATCCCTTGGAGAAGGGAAGGGCTACCCACTCCAGTATTCTGGCCTGGAGAATTCCATGGACTGTATAGTCCATGGGGTCGCAAAGAGTCGGACACGACTGAGCAACTTTCACTTTCTTCACTTTTATGGGTGGATTTAAGTATCTATGGAATTCCACCTACTTTGTGGTTAGGCAGAAAATGAAAGTGTTAATCACTAGCAGTCTGACTCTTTGTGACTCCATGGCTGTAGCCCACCAGGTTCCTCTGTCTATGGGATTTCCCAGGCAAGAATACTGGTGTGGGTAGCCATTTCCTTCTCCAGGGGGTCCTCCCGACCCAGGGATTGAACCTGAAACTCCTGCATCGACAGGCAGATTCTTTACAATCTGAACCACCATGGAAGCCCCAAAACCAAATTAAAATCTGTTCATCATTTTTTGAGGAAAGCCCAGCCAGAATTTAACTCTATTCTAGCCCAGCTTTGTGTACTTGCTGATGGGGTCAAGATGACTTTTAAAAGCCACTGTCTCTTTGGCAATCTCCATCAAGTCCAGGGAATCTCTCAGCTAGCCCCATTGTTTTCAGGATAGACTTAACCATCACATGGTTAACATAACACACCAGGCATGGGCCAATGATGCTTTTAGAGGCTCATTCATGCAAATGTTTTCATTCCCTTGAAAAGCAAAGAAGGGGAAAAAAATCAACTCAATGCAGTGTGGCTTATTTTCACCTTTATACCAGCATGGTTGGGAAATATGACTTTTAATATTTTTTTATGGAGAAAGGAGCCTCTAGGGGCAAATGTGCCTAGGATCCCTGAAAGTGATCATGTGACCTTGGGGGTGTCCAAGATTATAAAGATTAATCTTTATAAAGATTATAAAGATAAATCTCTAAAAGGGACAGTGGAGGGAGCAGGAGGGGGGGATTCAGTCTGTTTTAACCCCCCACCCCCACCCACAGGTGACCTGGATGATGAAATAATCCCAGAAGAGGACATCATTTCCCGAAGCCAATTCCCTGAGAGCTGGTTGTGGACCATCATTGAGGACTTTAAACAAGCAGACAAAAATGGGTAAGGCTGGGATGGCCCCACTTCAACCTATCCCAGGCCAGCTTCTGTGATCACCCTAGATTGGACACTGCATTTGCAAGCACCTCAGACCCCCTTCTTTTGTGGAATCATGGTGGAAGCACAGAACCCAGCCTAGAAAAATCGAGTTGGGGCTACCTAAATGTGCCCACCTCTAGCCCCCTTCCAACCCTGTCCCTTTCGGCCCCTCCCTACCTGGTCTTCTTCTAATCCCCCCCACCCCTACTTCTCCCCGGACCAGAATCTCCACGAAGCTCATGAACGTGTTTTTGAAAGACTCCATCACCACTTGGGAGATTCTGGCCGTGAGCGTGTCGGACAAGAAAGGTGAGAGAGGATGGTGGTCCGGTCCTCGGAGGCCTGGACCCCAGATCCCCTGAGCATTTTCTCACTCCATCCTGACAGATCTTTTGTTTTCTGGTGGCTGACACTTTGCCCTGGTTACTAGAGAGGGATTAGAGTGCAGAATGTGAGTGACATCATGAATTGGTAAATAAACTTTATTTTTAGTGCAGTTTTAGTTCAGAGCAAAATTGAGAGGCTGTTGCAGAGACTTCCTATGTACCATTTTCCCGACCACATACACAGCCTCCCTCACCATCAACACTGTAACAATTGATGGACACATCATTATCTTTGCTAGTTCTTAGCTGACATTAGGAGAAGGCAATGGCAACCCACTCCAGTACTTTTGCCTGGAGAATCCCGTGGATGGAGGACCCTGGTAGGCTATAGTGCATGGGGTCGCACAGAGTTGGACACGACTGATGCGACTTAGCAGCAGCAGCACCAGCAGCAGCAGCTGACATTAGGGCTCACTCTCGGTGTCTTAATGTTTCTGTGGGTTTGGACAAATGTATAAAAACACACAGGCTTCCCAGGTGGCGCAGTGGTAAAGAATCTGCCTGCCAAAGCAGGAGATGCAAGAAAGGCAAGTTCAGTCCCTGGATCAGGAAGATCCTCTGGAGTAAGAAATGGCAACTCGCTCCAGTATTCTTGCCTAGAAAATTTCATGGATAGGCTACAGTCCACGGGGTCGTAAAGATTTGGACACGACTGAGCGATTGAGCACACACGTGCATAAAGACATATACCCACCATATCATATAGAATTATTTGCTATGTGATATATTATTCTATAATATCATATAGAATAATTTGCAACAAGAACTTGGTAGGGGTGATGTTGCCATGATAGTGAGTAAAGCAATTAAGAAAAAATAAAAGAGGAAGCAGGATGAAGTGAGTGATTGAAACATCAGTGGGTAGGCTGTGAAACACAACAAAAAGGGGTGTGCATACCCTCCCCCTGCCACTGCCACCAAGGGCTGCGTGTGCGACCCTGACCAACCCTAGTCAAGTATGAACGCTTTAGAGCTGTTCTGGGAGTGGGGCAAGGAAAGTGAGGCACTGACTTTGAATGCAAAATTAAGTGGGTGCCAAAAAACTCAGTCATCAAGATGAATTGTATTTTCATGTAATAGTTTTCTTAAAAATCAAAATGAATGCCAAAAAAAAAAAAATCCATGATGTACAAAATACCTAGATTTTAAATAAAGACCAGCACCGTGTTGAGCCCTGTTGGAGCTTGAGGCCAAAGGAAAGATGTGTTTCATATACATATTTTCTGTCCATTTTAAAGGTTATTTTTACCCCAGAGCATTAAAGGAGTTGAAAAACTATTAAAAACACTAAAAAAAAGAGATGTCTTAAAACTGACAGCATTAAGTGTATTTCATTTATACCACACCCAGTTGCTCTAGTATAAGTTTATTTAGTTATAATTTATCATAAATTATACTTTAGTGTTATTTTACTTTCCTGGTTTCAAGACTTTTAAAATCTGCTTCTTTGCTTGTCTTGCTTTTCATGGAAGGAATTGTGATTTTCTGATAACTTCTCTTGACCAAGTGATGACGGCAGATGAAATCATATACGCAAGGCACAGAGTTTTCCTTCTGCCTGGGACTCCAAAGCCACTCAGCACAGTTCTAGTTTGGGGTCCCCATCCCTGCTTCAAATCAGGGCATCTTCACATTTGCCTGTTGTACATTTCTGTATACCAAGGTTCTGTCTGAGGTTTCCTTTACCTAAAAAATGTCCCTGCAGCTTAAAAAAAAAATGTTAAAAACTACTGTTAGACCCTTGCCCCTTAAGTATGTTCCCTGGACTAGTTGCAATCTGGTAAAGGAGCTTTACCTCAGAGTTTGTTAGACATTCAGTATCTTTTTTTTTAACTTTTAAATTTTATATTGAAGTACAGCCGATGAACAGTGTTGTGATAGTTTCAGGTGGGCAGTGAAGAGACTCAGCCATACATATCCATGTATCCATTCTCCCCCAAACTCCCCTCCCATCCAGACTGCCACATAACATTGAACAGAGTTCCCTGTGCTAGACAGGAGGTCCTTACTTGTCGTCCATTTAAGATATAGCAGTATGTATAAGACATTTAGGCTTCCCTTCTTATGGCTCAATCAGTAAAGAATCTGCCTGCAATGCAGGAGACCTGGGTTTGATCCCTGGGTTGGGAAGATCTCCTGTAGAAGGAAATGGCAACCCACTCCAGTATTCTCACCTGGAGAATTCCATGGATAGAGGAGCCTGGCGGGCTACAGTCCAGGGTGTTGCAAAGAGTCAGACACGACTGAAGCAACTCAGCATGCATGCAACCAATAGAACTTGAAAATTTTAGACTTAAGAGCTCTTACGGGGTAAAGAAAGAGTATCGTTAAAAGCAGGGCACTGCCCAAGCCCAAGTCCCTGAGTCCAAATCCCACATCTTTCTCTAGGCAGCTGTGTGGCCTTAATCAAGTTACTCAGCCTCTTGATGCTCAGCATCTTGTGCTCATAAAACGGGCACAACCGAAATAGTAACTGCACAAAGTGTTGGGATTTTATAATAGTTATAATAGTACCGGACACATTGTACATGTTCAATGAGTGTGAACTATAATTTTTATTACTGGAGTTGAGCATATTTTAGAGATCAAGAGTAACTGCCTTTTGGAGATGTATAGATGCCTCCTTAAATGACACAAACCAGGTATCAGAAGTCAATTCTTTTTAAAAAGATATTTCTTTTTATTTATTTATTTGACTGCACTGGCTTTTAGCTGTGTCATGTGAGATCTAGTTCCTTGACCCAGGGATCAAATCTGGGCCCCCTGCATTGGAAACCCAGAGTCTCAGCCACTGGACCACCAGGGAAGTCCCTTTTTAAAAAATTGAATTATGGTTGATTCACAGTGTTGTGTTAGTTTCTGGCTTAGTCATTTCTTTTTAAGAGATTTTCTTTTTGTCCACACCATGCGACTTGTAGGGTCTTAGTTCCTTGGCCAGGGATCAAACCTCCCCAGCCCCCTGCCCCTGCTTCGTTGTTCCATCTATGTGTGTGTGCTTAGGGGCTCAGTCCTGTCCAACTCTGAGACCCCGTGGACTGCAGCCCGCCAGGCTACTCTGTCCACAGGATTTCCCAGGCAAGAATCCTGGAGTGGGTTGCCATTCCCTTCTCCAAGGGAATCTTCCTGATCCAGAGAGCGAACCCAGGTCCCTGTGACGCAGGCAGATTCTTTACTATCTGAGCCACCAGGAAAGCCCCCATATTATGTCTATGGACTCCTGCAAAGACCTTGGGACAGCTCCCGCGGTCAAGTGTAAGCTGTGAGACATTTGTAGGAGCAAGAATTTGGACCCAGTCCACCCTGCTCAGTCCCCTGACGCCACTCCTGACACTCTGCGTTCTCTTTCCACTCCCGGCAGGGATCTGTGTGGCTGACCCCTATGAGGTCACTGTGATGCAGGATTTCTTCATCGACCTGCGTCTCCCCTACTCGGTGGTGCGCAATGAGCAAGTGGAGATCCGAGCGGTCCTCTACAACTACCGGGAGGCGGAAAATCTCCAGGTGCGTCCCTGGTGCAACAGAGGCATGGAGGGAGCGGGGGCTGGAGGGAGCGCGTCTGTGGCATGTTCTCCTGACCCCATACTCTCTCTCCCTGGCAGGTGAGGGTGGAACTGCTCTACAATCCAGCCTTCTGTAGCCTGGCCACCGCCAAGAAGCGCCACCAGCAGACTATAATGATCCCAGCCAGGTCCTCGGTGGCGGTGCCTTACGTCATTGTGCCCCTGAATGTCGGCCTCCATGAGGTGGAGGTCAAGGCTGCCGTCTACAAATACTTCATCAGTGATGGTGTCAAGAAGACCCTGAAGGTCGTGGTGAGTCCTTGGGGTACCCGCTGTCCCTTGTCCTTCAGGAGAGGCTCCAGTTCTCCCTGTGCTGTCAACCCAACTTGGAGACCCAGGCACACCATAGGAGATTCGGGAGTTCTAGAAGTTTGGAAGGAGGGCCAGGCTTAGGGTGAGGCAAATGAGGCGTTATTCTTGGGCACAGAATTTTTAGCAGACACCCAAAAACTTAGAGATCAATGATATTTTTTCATTAAAATATATTTTAATATCAAATATGACATCTTGTAACATTTTAGCACAGGGGTTTTCTTCTGACTTTAAAAATCTTGGGGACAGTTCCTTGGTGGTCTGGTAATTAGGATTCAGTATTTTCACTGCTGTGACCCTGGATTTGACCCCTGGTCATGGAACTAAGATATCATAAGCTACACAGCACCGCCAAATAAATAAATAATAAATTTTTAAAATCTTGAGAAAATATATTTCACAGAGCAAATACTGCAAAAGAATAGTATACAATTGCAAGAACTAGGACACTTCTTTTTTCCCTATGATTCTTACCCTTAAAATATGCATTGACACACAACAAAAAAGACCCATGTGGAAAAAAAAACTCAACCCAGAAAAAAAGAAATATGCATTAATAGTCATATTTTTGTTGAACATTTTCAAATATAATAGACAAAATCATCAACCAAAATGAAAGGATTTTAGCATCTTTCATGAATACTTTAAAGCAAAACATAAGATCATAAACAAGATCAAAAATATTTTAATGCAGTATTTTAAGAAATCAAAATTCGTTCCAAAAACCCCTGCAATATACAGAATATCAAAATTTTGGATACAAATTTGATGGTGTCAAACTATGTCATATTGACGCCTAAAGCAAAAGAAAACTGAGTTGGGCCTGTGTATATTTTTTATTGGTTATTTTTTCCCAAAAGACATTACAGTAGTTGAAAAAATATTGAAACATTCAAACCCAAATGTATCAAAACTGATAGTAAGATTTCACATTGAAATGTTTTATTTATACCCAAATTGTAATTTATTATAATTTTTCTTTCCTGGCTTTAATGGAAGCAAACATATTTTTTCAACTACTTTAATGTTCTGGAATAAATCTAATCATTAAAATGATATATTTTACAAATTACATGAAAGTGTGTATATATAAGTGCACACACTTTTCCTCTTGCTGTGAATTTCAATATGACTCAACACAGGCACTGGTGGGAAGAAAACAGTAGTGCCGGCGTCCAGCCCTGGTGGATCCAGGGAATTTAAAGCGGGGCTGGCATTGGCGAGGAAAAACTTATTTAATTAGAAATATAAAGAGATTAAGAGGAAATAGTATAGTAGCAAATTTTAGTGGAGAAAAGAGGCTGAATAACTTGGTTTACGTGGAAAGCCAATAAAGTTCCAGACAAGGAGCTTGCACCATCTACGTTGGGCCACCAGCATCCTCTTGAATAGCAAGGGGTGCCCCACCTTGGGCTCCCTCTCAAGTGGATCTTAGAAGCCGGGGCAAGTAAGTAGACATGGCGAGCCTCCATGCCCCAGATGGGAATTCAGCCAGAAAATAGAGTAAAGAGGAGACACAGGGGAAACCAGTCCTTCCAATGACTGGCCCAGCCTCTATTGTCTAGGAAGGCCTTTTATACCTTTTTGATTGTACATAGAGATCAATGGGTAATACAAAGTTATGCAGCTTTAGCAGCCCAGACTCATCAAAACCAGGCTTTCTCTCTGCATACCTAATTGTATATACAAGCCTTAGGTGATTTACATCATCTTCGGCCACAGGGCCAATTAACATTTTACAGCCTTTTTTCTGATAAGGGTTTGTCAACCAGAAGACCTATTTGTGTTGATCTTCCCAAAGTCTGGTGCCACTCTCAGAAAACACTAAATAAAGTTACATTCTTACATAGCAAGGACACAAGAGGAGTGCAGTGATATATAACAAAAGAAAAGTAATTAACTCAAAAGTCTAGTGTTGCTAACATCAAAACTACTATATACACTAAATTTTACATAATGGAAGATACAGAGTCATGCGGGGCAGCAGTCCTGACCCTTTCTGTATATCTTTTTGTATACAAAAGGTCTCAGGTGATTTACATTGTCTTCTGGCCAAGAAGCTTGTTAACACTTTTTGGCTCCCTTCCTTAATGAATGTTAATCTCATTTCCCCTAAAGTGTTTTTCTTTAATCTGTATCTCCTTAAAGCACTGAAGTTATATCTCTATAGAACAAAGGAACATCGGGTTATAACAAAGAAGGTACTTAATTCAAAGATCTAAGGTTGCTACTTGTTTTTTCTATATACCAACTATATCAACAAATAAAAGATATGAAAATTTGGCAGCAAGTCAAGGCTATGGTTTTTTCAGTAGTCATGTATGGATGTGAGAGTTGGACTGTGAAGAAGGCTGAGCCCCGAAGAATTGATGCTTTTGAACTGTGGTGTTGGAGAAGACTCTTGAGAGTCCCTTGGACTGCAAGGAGATCCAACCAGTCCATTCTGAAGGGTATCAACCCTGGGATTTCTTTGGAAGGAGTGATGCTGAAGCTGAAACTCCAGTACTTTGTCCACCTCATGTGAAGAGTTGATTCACTGGAAAAGACTCTGATGCTGGGAGGGATTGGGGGCAGAAGGAGAAGCGGACGACCCAGGATGAGATGGCTGGATGGCATCACGGACACGATGGACATGAGTCTGATTGAACTCCGGGAGATGGTGATGGACAGAGAGGCCTGGCGTGCTGCGATTCATGGGGTCGCAAAGAGTCAGACATGACTGAGCGACTGAACTGAACTGAACTGAACTGATTGGCTCAACAATGAAACACTTAATCAGTTTTATTCTAATGATCTTGACACCTCGGAAGCCCCAGCAATCCAAGGATGTTTTAAGCTTCTTGTGCCTCTCACAGTTAGGAGACTGTAAACAATTCACAAGCTGTAAAAAGTCCAGGGGAACCTGTTAGGCAAGCTAGAGAGTTATCAGAGGGGGTTTTAAGCCGAGACATTCTTTTGCAGGAGACTGAAGCCCTGAATTAACTTTTCCCAGAGAGTGTCAGAAAAGTAGAAAAATACAAGGAAGAATGATTATAAGGACAATAAGGCAGGCAGATTCTTATTTTGGTGGGGGTACATGCTCAGGAAGTACCAGGGGGAAAACCTGAGGCCTGATTCGCCTTGCCCATCAAGGCCTCTGCTGCATGACCTTGTCATGGGTGGGATTCCTCACACTGGCTCCCGGCACAGTAGTGTGCTGGAGCCTGTGATGCCCAGCTCCCTGGATCCAGTATGTCTACCACTTCCCAAGTCTGTACTCACTCATGGTGGTAGCTTGAAATCTATCATGGTGGAGATATTCACACCAAGGAAATTGGCAGCACTACTAATCAAGAGCTTTTCTTCCTAGAGAGCTGGATGTTACATTCTGATGAATACAACATAGGCAGGAACTCAGTCTGCAAAGGAAAAGATGGGAATCACTCCAGGCAAAAGGAGAATGGGTTCTGTGAAGGCAAAAGCACCCAGTGTCCTCCATGGAGGCTTATGTGCATATACACATGAGAGATTGTGTTGGGCCTTTGACTCTAATTAAGATGCCCTATTTTATTTGAGCACTTACTGTCTGCTAGGTACTGTGTTAAGTAGTTATGTACATTCTTTCATCTATTTTTTTCTCTTTCCTTTATTATTTATTCTTGTTTACTGGCTCAAAATTTTTCTTTTACTTTTAAATTATTTGTTTGAAAATTTTTATTTCATTTAGCCCATTAAGAGGCATTGTCTTAAAACCAGACTCTCGAGCCAGACTATTATGTTCAAACCCAAATTCTGTTCTACCTGCCTTGTGACCTTGGGCAAGTTACTTTACCTGTCTGTTCCCCAGTTCCCCCATCTTTAATGTTTATTTATTTGGCTTAGTTGTGGCCCAGGGATCTTCTTCTCTAGTTGTGGCATATGGGCTCAGTAGTTGCAGCACGGGGGCTTGGTTGCCCCATGGTATGTGGGATCTTAGTTCCTTTACCAGGGATCAAACCCATGTACCCTGCACTGCAAGGAAGATTATTAACCACTGGACCATGAGGAAGTCCCTCCCCCATCTGTAAAATGGGAGTGATAACAGTGGTACCCACTCCAGTGGGTTGTTGTGAAGATTAAATGAATTAACCTCAGGAGAGCAATCATCTAGGCACATAGAAAGATTTCTAAAGGTCTCGTTACTTCTTTGTTAATTTATAATTTTATTATGAACTTGCACAACAATAGGCATGAGGTAGATGTTTATATTACCTCCTTATAAAGAAGGAAGATGAGGCTCAGAGAGGTTAAGTAACTGACCTCCAGTCACACAGCTAAGATCTCGGGTGGAGGCCCTCTTGCCTTATGCTACGGTATTCCCAGAATATGACCGACTGTCTGTCTTATTCATGCAACTCCCCCTCCCCCTAACACCATCCAGCCAGAAGGAATAAGAGTCAACAAAACTGTGGCCATTCGCACACTGAATCCAGAACATCTGGGTCAAGGTGAGTCAGCCATGGGAGAGGGAGTGAGGCCTGGGTGGTGATGATGAGGATGGGGTGGGAGGGAGCTGGTGCCACAGGTGTCTCCCATTCACCTGGCAGATGGGGTGCAGCGAGAGGAAGTCCCACCTGCAGATCTTAGTGATCAAGTCCCAGACACCGAGTCAGAGACCAGGATCCTCCTGCAAGGTGAGATGCCCTTGGACCCCAACCCCAGGAGACCCAGAACAGTGTTGGGAGGAGAGTCATGACCCGAGAGTCGGAAGCCCACTTCCATCTGCTCTCACCCCAGGGATATTTAACCACTGGTCTCCTGCCTCCTCTTCAGCTAGAACCCCTCCTCAAACCTTCATAGAAGGCTCCAGGCAGTACTTAGTTCAGCAAACAGCTTTGGCTGATAAAGAGGTTTACATGAGGAATATAGATCAAGAGCAGAAATTCTGGATCTAATTGTCTCGGATGGAGAACTGGGACAAGATGGAGCTAGAAAGGCACCTTGCATCTTGACAGCTGTGAAGTTTGGGGAGGAGACCCTTGGTTTCCTCATCTGTGATAGGAGCGAATAATAGTATTGATATCTAAGGGTTGTTGAGAGGATTAAATGAAATACTATATGGTATTCTCCTAGAACAGAGCCTGGGGAATAGCGTGAAGCCTGATAAAAGTATTCATAACTGTTATTACTGCTGGTGGAACCAGAGGAGCCAGGGCCCAGAATTCCCCTGTGAAGCACAAGCCCACCCCCACCCCCCACAAATGCAAAACCCCCTCCATCCATTCAGCCATGAAGCATCTCCATCATTTACATGCCCCCAGCTGTCCCCGACCCCTTTGGCCCTAGCTGGTCAGAGCCTGAAAAGTCTGGAAGCAGCCATGGACTTGAGTGCCATCCTCCTGCCGGGTTGCAGGGACTCCGGTGGCCCAAATGACGGAGGATGCCATCGAGGGAGAGCGGCTGAAGCACCTTATCCAAACCCCCTCGGGCTGTGGGGAGCAGAACATGATTGGTATGACGCCCACGGTCATCGCCGTGCACTACCTGGACAGCACCGACCAGTGGGAGAAGTTCGGCTTGGAGAAGCGGCAGCAGGCCCTGGAGCTCATCAGAAGGGGTGCACGTCCTACCAGTCCCTCAGCCTGCTCCACCCCTGAACCCCGCCCCTCTGAGTCTGCTCCACCCCTGAGCCCGCCCCTCTGAGCCCACTTCGTCCCTGAGACCCGCCCCTCTGTCCTTGCTCCGCCCCTGAGCCCTGCCCCACTGAGCCTGCTCCACCCAAGCCCCAACCCTCTGAACCGGCTTCATCTCTGACCCCCCTCACTCCTGAGACCCCGCCACTCTGGGGTCCCGCCCCTCCTCTGAGACTGCCCCCTTGCCCCTCTCTGAACCCCACNTTAAAAACTACTGTTAGACCCTTGCCCCTTAAGTATGTTCCCTGGACTAGTTGCAATCTGGTAAAGGAGCTTTACCTCAGAGTTTGTTAGACATTCAGTATCTTTTTTTTTAACTTTTAAATTTTATATTGAAGTACAGCCGATGAACAGTGTTGTGATAGTTTCAGGTGGGCAGTGAAGAGACTCAGCCATACATATCCATGTATCCATTCTCCCCCAAACTCCCCTCCCATCCAGACTGCCACATAACATTGAACAGAGTTCCCTGTGCTAGACAGGAGGTCCTTACTTGTCGTCCATTTAAAATATAGCAGTATGTATAAGACATTTAGGCTTCCCTTCTTATGGCTCAATCAGTAAAGAATCTGCCTGCAATGCAGGAGACCTGGGTTTGATCCCTGGGTTGGGAAGATCTCCTGTAGAAGGAAATGGCAACCCACTCTAGTATTCTCACCTGGAGAATTCCATGGATAGAGGGGCCTGGTGGGCTACAGTCCAGAGTGTTGCAGAGTCAGACATGACTGAAGCAACTCAGCATGCATGCAACCAATAGAACCTGAAAATTTTAGACTTAAGAGCTCTTACGGGGTAAAGAAAGAGTATCGTTAAAAGCAGGGCGCTTCCCAAGCCCAAGTCCCTGAGTCCAAATCCATGTTTCTCTGTGCAGCTGTGTGGCCTTAATCAAGTTACTCAGCCTCTTGATGCTCATCCATAAAATGGGAACAACCGAAAGAGTAACTATGCAAAGTGTTGGGATTTTATAATAGTTATAATAGTACCAGACACACTGTACATGTTCAATGAGTGTGAACTATTATTTTTATTATTGGAGTTGAGCATATTTTAGGGGTCAAAGAGTAACTGCCTTTTGGAGATGTATAAATGCCTCCTTAAATGACACAAACCAGGTATCAGAAGTCAATTCTTTTTTAAAAGATATTTCTTTTTATTTATTTATTTGACTGCACTGGCTTTTAGCTGTTATGTGAGATCTAGTTCCTTGCCCCAGGGATCAAACCTGGGCCCCCTGCATTGGAAACCCAGAGTCTCAGCCACTGGACCACCAGGGAAGTCCCTTTTTAAAAAATTGAATTATGGTTGATTCACGATGTTGTGTTAGTTTCTGGCTTGTCGTTTCTTTTTAAGAGATTTTCCTTTTGTCCACACCATGGGACTTGCAGGATCTTAGTTCCTTGACCAGGGATGAAACCTCCCCAACCTCCCGCCCCCTCCACAATGTTACATCTGTGTGTGTGTGCTTAGTGGCTGGGTCATATCCAACTCTGAGACCCCATGGACTGCAGCCCGCCAGGCTCCTCTGTCCACAGGATTTCCCAAGCAAGAATCCTGGAGTGGGTTGCCATTCCCTTCTCCAAGGGAATCTTCCTGACCCAGAGAGCGAACCCAGGTCCCTGTGATGCAGGCAGATGCTTTACTATCTGAGCCACCAGGAAAGCCCCCATATTATGTCTATGGACTTCTGCAAAGACCTTGGGACAGCTCCCGCGGTCAAGTGTAAGCTGTGAGACATTTGTAGGAGCAAGAATTTGGACCCAGTCCACCTTGCTCAGTCCCCTAACACCACTCCTGACACTCTGCGTTCTGTTTCCACTCCCGGTAGGGATCTGTGTGGCTGACCCCTATGAGGTCACTGTGATGCAGGATTTCTTCATCGACCTGCGTCTCCCCTACTCGGTGGTGCGCAATGAGCAAGTGGAGATCCGAGCAGTCCTCTACAACTACCGGGAGGCAGAAAATCTCAAGGTTCGTCCCTGGTGCAACAGAGGCATGGAGGGAGCGGGGAGCGGGGGCTGGAGGGAGCGCATCTGTGGCATGTTCTCCTGACCCCATACTCTCTCTCCCTGGCAGGTGAGGGTGGAACTGCTCTACAATCCAGCCTTCTGTAGCCTGGCCACCGCCAAGAAGCGCCACCAGCAGACTATAATGATCCCAGCCAGGTCCTCGGTGGCGGTGCCTTACGTCATTGTGCCCCTGAAGGTCGGCCTCCATGAGGTGGAGGTCAAGGCTGCCGTCTACAACCACTTCATCAGTGATGGTGTCAAGAAGACCCTGAAGGTCGTGGTGAGTCCTTGGGGTACCCGCTGTCCCTTGTCCTTCAGGAGAGGCTCCAGTTCTCCCTGTGCTATCAACCCAACTTGGAGACCCAGGCACACCATAGGAGAATCGGGAGTTCTAGAAGTTTGGAAGGAGGGCCAGGCTTAGGGTGAGGCAAGTGAGGCGTTATTCTTGGGCACAGAATTTTTAGCAGACACCCAAAACCTTAGAGATGAATGATATTTTTTCATTAAAATATATTTTAATATCAAATATGACATCTTGTAACATTTTAGCACAGGGGTTTTCTTCTGACTTTAAAAATCTTGGGGACAGTTCCTTGGTGGTCTGGTGATTAGGACTCAGTGTTTTCACTGCTGTGGCCCTGGATTTGACCCCTGGTCATGGAACTAAGATATCACAAGCTACATAGCACAGCCAAATAAATAAATAAAATTTTAAAATCTTGAGAAAATATATTTCACAGAGCAAATATTGCAAAAGAATAATATACAACTGCTAGAACTAGAACACTTCTTTTTTCCCTATGATTCTTACCCTTAAAATATGCATTGACACACAACAAAAAAGAAGACCCATGGGAAAAAAAAACTCAACCCAGAAAAAAAGAAATATGCATTAACAGTCATATTTTTGTTGAACATTTTCAAATATAATAGACAAAATCATCAACCAAAATGAAAGGATTTTAGCATCTTTCATGAATACTTTAAAACAAAACATAAGATCATAAACAAGATCAAAAATATTTTAATGCAATATTTTAAGAAATCAAAATCTGTTCCAAAAACCCCTGCAATATACAAAATATCAAAATTTTGGAGACAAATTTGATGGTGTCAAACTATGTCATATTGATGCCTAAAGCAAAAGCAAACTGAGTTGGGCCTGTGTATATTTTTTATTGGTTATTTTTTCCCAAAAAACATTACAGTAGTTGAAAAAATATTGAAACATTCAAACCCAAATGTATCAAAACTGATAGTAAGATTTCACATTGAAATGTTTTATTTATACCCAAATCGTAATTTATTATAATTTTTCTTTCCTGGCTTTAATGGAAACAAACATATTTTTTCAACTATTTTAATGTTCTGGAATAAATCTAATCATTAAAATAATATATTTTACAAATTACATGAAAGTGTGTATATATAGGTGCACATATTTTTCCTCTTGCTGTGAATTTCAATATGACTCAACACAGGCACTGGTGGGAAGAAACCAGTAGTGTGCTGGAGCCTGTGATGCCCAGCTCCCTGGATCCAGTATGTCTACCTCTTCCCAAGTCTGTACTCACTCATGGTGGGAGCTTGAAATCCATCATGGTGGAGATATTTACACCAAGGAAATTGGCAGCACTACTAATCAAGAGCTTTTCTTCCTAGAGAGGATGTTACATTCTGATGAATACAACATAGGCAGGAACTCAATCTGCAAAGGAAAAGATGGGAATCACTCCAGGCAAAAGGAAAATGGGTTCTGTGAAGGCAAAAGCACCCAGTGTCCTCCATGGAGGCTTATGTGCATATACACATGAGAGCTTGTGTTGGGCTTTGACTCTAATTAAGATGCCCCTATTTTAATTTAGCATTTGCTCTCTGCTAGGCACTGTGTTAAGTAGTTATGTACATTCTTTCATCTATTTTTTTCTCTTTCCTTTATTATTTATTCTTGTTTACTGGCTCAAAATTTTTCTTTTACTTTTAAATTATTTGTTTGAAAATTTTTATTTCATTTAGCCCATTAAGAGGCATTGTCTTAAAACCAGACTCTCGAGCCAGACTATTATGTTCAAACCCAAATTCTGTTCTACCTGCCTTGTGACCTTGGGCAAGTTACTTTACCTGTCTGTTCCCCAGTTCCCCCATCTTTAATGTTTATTTATTTGGCTTAGTTGTGGCCCAGGGATCTTCTTCTCTAGTTGTGGCATATGGGCTCAGTAGTTGCAGCACGGGGGCTTGGTTGCCCCATGGTATGTGGGATCTTAGCTCCTTTACCAGGGATCAAACCCATGTACCCTGCACTGCAAGGAAGATTATTAACCACTGGACCATGAGGAAGTCCCTCCCCCATCTGTAAAATGGGAGTGATAACAGTGGTACCCACTCCAGTGGGTTGTTGTGAAGATTAAATGAATTAACCACAGGAGAGCAATCATCTAGGCACATAGAAAGATTTCTAAAGGTCTCGTTATTTCTTTGTTAATTTATAATTTTATTATGAACTTGCACAACAATAGGCATGAGGTAGATGTTTATATTACCTCCTTATAAAGAAGGAAGATGAGGCACAGAGAGGTTAAGTAACTGACCTCCAGTCACACAGCTAAGATCTCGGGTGGAGGCCCTCTTGCCTTATGCTACGGTATTCCCAGAATATGACCGACTGTCTGTCTTATTCATGCAACACCCCCTGCCCCTAACACCATCCAGCCAGAAGGAATAAGAGTCAACAAAACTGTGGCCATTCGCACACTGAATCCAGAATATCTGGGTAAAGGTGAGTCAGCCACGGGAGAGGGAGTGAGGCCTGGGTGGTGGTGATGAGGATGGGGTGGGAGGGAGCTGGTGCCATTGGTGTCTCCCATTCACCTGGCAGATGGGGTGCAGCGAGAGGAAGTCCCAGCTACAGATCTTAGTGATCAAGTCCCAGACACCGAGTCAGAGACCAAGATCCTCATCCAAGGTGAGATGCCCTTGGACCCCCAACCCCAGGAGACCCAGAACAGTGTTGGGAGGAGAGTCATGACCCGAGAGTCGGAAGCCCACTTCCATCTGCTCTCACCCCAGGGATATTTAACCACTGGTCTCCTGCCTCCTCTTCAGCTAGAACCCCTCCTCAAACCACTTCATAGAAGGCTCCAGGCAGTACTTAGTTCAGCAAACAGCTTTTGCTGATAAAGAGGTTTACATGAGCAATATAGTTCAAGAGCAGAAATTCCGGATCTAATTGTCTCAGATGGAGAACTGGGGCAAGACGGAGCTAGAAAGGCACCTTGCATCTTGACAGCTGTGAAGTTTGGGAAGGAGACCCTTGGTTTCCTCATCTGTGATAGGAGCGAATAATAGTATTGATACGTAAGGGTTGTTGAGAGGATTAAATGAAATACTATATGGTATTCTCCTAGAACAGAGCCTGGGGAATAGCGTGAAGCCTGATAAAAGTATTCATGACTGTTATTACCGCTGGTGGAACCAGAGGAGCCAGGGCCCAGAATTCCCCTGTGAAGCACAAGCCCACCCCCCAACCCCCAACAAATGCAAAACCCCCTCCAGCCATTCAGCCATGAGGCATCTCCATCATTCACATGCCCCCAGCTGTCCCCGACCCCTTTGGCCCTAGCTGGTCAGAGCCTGAAAAGTCTGGAAGCAGCCATGGACTTGAGTGCCATCCTCCTGCCGGGTTGCAGGGACTCCGGTGGCCCAAATGGCGGAGGACGCCATCGAGGGAGAGCGGCTGAAGCACCTTATCCAAACCCCCTCGGGCTGTGGGGAGCAGAACATGATTGGTATGACGCCCACGGTCATCGCCGTGCACTACCTGGACAGCACCGACCAGTGGGAGAAGTTCGGCTTGGAGAAGCGACAGGAGGCCCTGGAGCTCATCAGAAGGGGTGCACGTCCTACCAGTCCCTCAGCCTGCTCCACCCCTGAACCCCGCCCCTCTGAGTCTGCTCCACCCCTGAGCCCGCCATCTGAGCCCACTTCATCCCTGAGGCCCGCCCCTCTGTCCTTGCTCCGCCCCTGAGCCCCGCCCCACTGAGCCAGCTTCATCTTTGACCACCCTCACTCCTGAGACCCCGCCACTCTGGGGTCCCGCCCCTCCTCTGAGACTGCCCCCTTGCCCCTCTCTGAACCCCACTCTGAGCTCCCTCTCTCGCTGAGGCCCCCTTGCCCCTGAGAATCCATTTTGAAAACCTCTTCTCTCTGAAGCCCCTCTCCTCCAAGAATTCCTTCCCCCTCTCTCTGATCTTCCCACCTTCTGAGTCCCTCTTTAGCTCTTCTTCCTCCCACACACCCGCCCCCTACCGAGCCCCTCTTTCCTCTCTAGACTGCTGTCACGCCCTTCACAGAATCTTTCTCTTCTCTCTAAGCCCCTTCCCTCCCTGGAGGGCCTACACCCACCAGCCACCCCCTCCACTCAGCCTCTGGTGACACGTCTCTCTTCCCTGCAGGGTACACCCAGCAGCTGGCTTTCAGACAAAAAAGCTCAGCCTACGCCGCCTTCCAGGGTCGGCCCCCCAGCACCTGGTGAGTCTCCAGGATCAGCTTGCACATCCTCAGCCTTTCACATCCCTGAGCAGGCCCTGGATCTCAGCCTGGGGTGGTCTAGGTAGGTCTCCACCCAGAGTCAAGGTACCAGCCTGCTGAATAATCAGCATACCATGCTGGGTTATGAGCTTGAAGGAACCAGGCCAGGTCCAGCCCCACTCTGCTCATTGGTTGGCTGGGATGCCAGTCCCCGAATCCCAGAGCCAATTGGCTCACGCTCTGGACCCATCCCCAGGCTGACAGCCTACGTGGTCAAGGTCTTTGCACTGTCTGCCAACCTCATCGCCATAGACTCCAAGGACCTCTGTGAGACCGTCAAATGGCTGATCCTGGAGAAGCAGAAGCCTGATGGAATCTTCCAGGAGGATGGGCCCGTGATACATCAAGAAATGATTGTAAGAGGCAGAGATTCGGGGCAGGTCAGGGGAGAGGACACCAGAGCATCACATGATGGACTGGAGAAAGACTCCACCATCCACCCACTGCCCAATTCACTGCGTGCGGGGACGGGGAAATAAGGGAGCTGAGAGTGTCTCTCCTCCCTTGCAAAGATCAGAGACCTGCAGGATCCAGTGCAAAACGAAACCCCCTGGCTTCCTGTTGCTCTTAAACATAGAACTCCTTAGAGCTATGGTCCTAAGAGTGTGATCCGCAGGCCTGCAACATCAGCAAAATTACCTGCAAGCTTTTAGAAATGCAGAATGTCAGAAATTCTCAGGCTGGACTCCAGGTGCACTGAATCAGAAGCTTTAGGGGCAACGTCTAGGAATCCGAGTTTTAACACCTCTCCACCCCAACCAGGTGTGCTTAAGATGGAGAATTGATGCGTAAGCCTGACCTTTCAGGCTTCCAGCCTCGTGGCCTTACCCACTTCTCTCCTCTCTCCATCTGTACTGCTGGGAACCTTGCTCTCCTTTGTATATGCTGTCCCTCCTGCCTGGCATGCTAAGCCCCACCCTCCTTGAGAGTTGACTTCTCTCTGCTCAGATTGTGGTTCCAGCTATCATCCCTCGGGGACACTTTTCCACGACTGTCACACTCCTGTAGTCCATTCTCAATGCCACATCCACTTCTGCACAGCACTCATCACTTTCTAATTATATATCTGTTGATGAGCTGGTTGGTTCCCATCTGTCTCCCCTAGCAGACGGCGAGGGCTGGTGCTGGAATCTGGTCTTCCTCCAACATCTCATCCACAGCACCAGCAACATTTGCAGGATGAATGAATGAATACTAAAGAGCCTGGCCCTTCTGGAGAGACACTGGGGAGAGACCCAGCCCTGCCTTGATCCACTGAGCCTACAGGGGGCGTAGGTTGACATATGAAGACATTGGTGACCCTGTCTTTGCTTCCACGCTTCTCTTCTAGGGTGGCTTCAAGGACACCAGGGAGAAAGATGTGTCCCTTACAGCCTTTGTTCTCATCGCGCTGCACGAGGCTAAAGACATTTGCGAGGCGCAGGTCAACGTAAGTGTCCCCACCCTCCCCTCCCCAACCGAGGACACACCCACCTGAGGTGAGATGTTGCTTTCAGGGCATTTCCAGTGCTCCCAGTGCACTGACAGTCACCACAGTGGCCATAATAGTTTCCAACATTTATCAGCAATTAACTAAGATCCCAGGTGGCTCAGTGGTGAAGAATCTGCCTGCAGTGCAGGAGACGTGGGTTTGATCCTGGGTCGGGAAGGTCCCCTAAAGAAGGAAATGGAAATCCACTCCAGTATTTTTGCCTGGGAAAGTCCATGGACAGAGAAGCCAGGTGGGCTACAGTCCATGGAATTGCAAAAGAGTTGGACACAACTGAGCGACTAAACAACAAAACAAGAGTCTCATATGTTTAATTCCTGTAATCCTTGTAACAGCCCAAGAGACAGGTTACTCTTATTGCCCCCAGTTTACAGAAGAGACAACTGAGCCACAGAGAAATCAAAGATTTCTGCCTGCTTTACCATTTTCAGAGAGTTGTAGCCAAACCCAACAAAAAGACCCTTCAGCTTGCTTTCCACAAGACTCCTACATTCATATTCCTGGGTGTTAGTCACTCAGTCATGTCCAAGTCTTTGCGACCCCATGAACTATAGCCTGCCAGGCTCCTCTGCCCATGGGTTTCTCCAGGCAAGAATACTGGAGTGAGTTGCCATTCCCTTCTCCAGGGGATCTTCCTGACCCAGGGATCGAAACTGGGTTTCCTGCACTGCAGACAGATTCCATACCATCTGCGCCACCAGGAAAGCCCTTCATATCCTTATGGCTTCCCTAAAGAAAACTGAGGACACAGAACTAAAAATGGGAGGAAAATCCTTCCTGGAGATCTTTAAGGGGATTCTTAAAGGGACCCATGTCCATGACCCCAAAGAATTACCCAGTGGCTCAGTAGTAAGAATCCACCTGAAGTGCACAGGAGATGCAAGAGATGTGTGTTCGATCCCTGGATTGGGACGATCCCCTGCAGTAGGAAATAGCAACCCACTCCAGTATTCTTGCCTGGAAAATCTCATGGACAGAGGAGCCTGGCAAGATACAGTCCCTAGCGTTTCCCATCGGGTCACAAAGAGTCAGTCATGACTGAGCATGCATGACCCCAGAGGGGAAAGAATTAATAACGTTGGCTTTTTGCTGTCCCTTATTCCTCTAGTTTTGGTTCTGAAGCAGAGAAGCTTAGAAAGACAGGCTCCTGAGAGCCTGTAATCACTCCATCTGCTTTGCTCTGGGGTTTTGAGAGTGGGTTGTTTGACTTTTAGTTTCCCTAGTGGGGGACTTCAGGATCTCCCTTTCAGCCAGCTGCTTCTTCCTTCTCAGGACCCCAGAAAAGAGATGGAGGGGAGGGGGCTGCTACCATTAATGCCGGTGACCTTTAACCCAGGTTTTCCTGGTTCCAATCTTGGAGATTTGAGAGAAATTATAGTAGAAAAGAGCATCAGGACTGTGGGCTCAGACAAAATTGACCTCAAATCCTGACTCTCATGTACCCTTTGTCAGGCCTTATGTGTGCGTTTGTAAAATAGATATAATAGTTTTTGCATTTTTTAGGACTCTCTGAGATGTCTCAGAGGCCACATGTGTGTCCTAGTTGTCATGTGTGTGACTAGATTGTGCAGAAATAAGTGGGAAATTTATTTTAGGGATCTAAGAATTTATAGAGTTCAAAAATGAAAGTAGGAGTCTGGTGGTCCAGCAGTTAAGACTCCTTGTTTCCACTACAGGGAGCATGGGTTCATCCCTGGTTGGGGAACTAAGATCCTGCTTGCCATGCGTTGCAGTCAAAAACTTTAAAAAAAAAAAAAGAAAGTAGCTTCAAGGACTCTGCCAGAATTCTTTGTTCCTTATGTTCTCCCATGTCTTCCAATCCTTTCTTGCCCAATAATTCACCTTTGCCTGCCACCCAATCTGCCTGGCAGAACACGGCTGTCTTCCTTGAGGAAACAGTCAGACCAAGGCTAGAACTTTTGGATTTCCAGTGAAGGTCTCTGATTGGTTCATCCTGGGTCAGGTGATCATCCCTGAAGCAATCAGCTGAGACCAGGAAGTAGGTCTCAGTGGGCAAATCTGGCTGCTTCCATTGTGGCCATGTGAATGAAAGGGAGGAGGTGTTCTTACAACAGAGGAGGATAGATGTAGGAAGGCAGTCAAAAGGGTTGTTTCTACTACAACACAACATTTTCTACAATACAGCAACATTAAAATAAAGTATGGCATAGGCGGTAGAGCCAGACCGATGGTGTTTAAATCAATAGCATGCTACCCAGCTTGTGAAAGCCAGTTGTTAAATTTCTAGGAATTTGCAATCTGGTTGCTGAACACAATCATTCTTAAAAATTAAATCATATGAACTCACACTGCAAAGATTAAACACTGAAAACAGGTGAAAAACTTAAAATGTATCACTTGCTAAATATTTTGCTACTTTTTTATCATTATTCTCAGGGTTATTTATGTCTATTGTATCTCTATATTGGAAATATTATATCATGTTGTTCCACTGTTCCTCTCTTGCCAAATCTACAGTCAGCAATGCCACATTGGTGGGTTGAAATCAGGGATGATAGTATTGACACCCATGGAAATCAGCAAACACTTCAAATCATGTCTTCCCCTGGTCCCCATCTTTCTGTGTCACCGTATTTAATCTGTGCAGTAGGATAATGATGAAGGTAATGCCTGCCTCATAGGATTTTATGAGATAAAATGAGCAGCTACATGACTGGGACATTGTAAGAGCCAGCTGACAATGACTGAATAAGTGGTGTTCCCTTGGTGTGCTGAATCTGGCTCATACTAGCTCATGAATGCCTGTTGGGAGTATGTCTTTCCCATTCTATGTTCAAGGACATCACAGTGGTTACTTGAAATTGACCCTGCTGGAAGTTTTTATGCCATTGTAATGGGCAATTTATTGGGTTGGCAAAAGTTCACGTTTTTCTATAACATCTTACAGAAAAGCCCGAATGAACAACTAGTACCACACCCTTGGCCCCCCACCCAGTCCTGTGCCTTCACTGGAGAGCTGGTTGTTAAATCTTCACCAGCACACCACTTGTTATTTAGACACACACACCGCACCTGCACCCACCCCCCTCCACACACACACCTGGTCCCAGAAAGTGATCTTCATCAGTTGTCTATAACAGAAATGCTCTCCTGACTAGAGTACCTGACCCTCTTTGTCACAGAGCCTGGGCCGCAGCATCACTAAGGCAGGAGACTTCCTTGAAATCCACTACAGAGAGCTGCGAAGACCATATACTGTGGCCATTGCTGGCTATGCCCTGGCTTTGTTGGGCAAGCTGGAGGATGACCGCCTCACCAAATTTCTGAATACAGCCAAAGGTGAGGAAAGGTGAGGGGTAGCCTGGAGAAGTACGGAGGGACCCATGGCTGGGGACTGAGGGTGGCCCTCTTGAGCTGGGGTGCATGGCTTTAAGCTGCACTGGGATGGACCTCTCCAAGCTGAACTGGGATGAATGGCTCTGTGGTGTGGTAATTTCTCCTTGTAAACCACACAAGAAGGCTCACTGCATAATTCATTCAAACATGTTGAATGCTGTGTATTGAGCACTTGCTGTGACCCAGCAGTGAGGTGTGATTAAGACCATGAGCATGGACATCAGACAGATCTAAATTGAAACCCAACTCTGCCACTTTCTCACTGTCTGACCTTGTACAAGTCGCTTAACCTCTCTGGACCTTAGTTTCCTCATCTTCACATGACACCTAGGGCTTCCCTAGTGGCTCGGTCGTCAAGAATCTGCCTGCCAGGAGATTCTTGGGTTCAATCCTTGGGTCAGGAAGATCCCCTGGAGAAGGAAACGGCAACCCACTCCAGTATTCTTGCCTGGGAAGTCCCATGGATGGAGGAGCCTGGCAGGCTACAGTTCATGGAGTCATAAAAGAGTCAGATACCACTTAGTGATTAACAGGAACAACACTGTAATATTATAATTATCTCAAGGGTAATTAGGATTCAGTAAAATAATAGCATAGGGAATTTCCACAGTGCCTAGCACATAGTGGGCAGCTAATCATTGATTCCAGTGATGACACTGTATCATGTTTGTACTCACTGATAATAAGGTATCTCAAGTATCATATAAATACCAAAGTGGTTTAACACGACAAAAGTATTGATCTTGGTGGACAGCTCTCCTCCATACAGTGATGCAGGGATCCAGGCCTCTATCTTTTCATGGCTCTGCCATTCTGGGGCCTCAGAATCCTGGTCTTTCAGGCTGTAAGGGAAATAGGAAGATTGGGCAAGGGACTAGACATAGAAGAGGCCCAGTCACTGCTGTGCACATTCCATTGGCCAGAGCTTAGTCATGTGGCCATATCTACCTGCAAAGGCTTCTGGGAAATGTAGTCCAACTGTGCACCCAGGGACAGGAGTTTATCCTCCTCTTGGTTCTCAGTGACAATCTCTGCCATCATAACTTTCTTAGGCACTTGGGACACCACCGTGAGTACAGCACAGCCCTTGCCATTATGGCCTCACAGTCCAGTTGAAGAAAGAAATGAGTTCATAGATTGCTATAGAGTATCAGAGTGCTGGGATCAGAGAAGCACAGGATCCTTTGAGAGACAGGAGGAAGAGGGACCTCCACTCAGTCTTGGGGTGCCCACTAATTGTGCAGGGTGGGTAAGAATTAACAAAGTAGATGGAGAATAGGTACTCTATGTAAAGGGAACAGAATATGCAAAGGCTCAGAGGTAAGACTGTGTTTCAAGTTTAGGAACTCTCCCACAGTGGGGCTGCAGTGCAGAGCTCATATGGAGGCGTGAAGGTGGATGAGGGAAGAGAATGAGGCAGGAGCCAGCAGATTGAGGACCTCGAATGTGGGCCAGGACACCTGAACACCAAGTGGTTTAGGCTATGAGTCTTTTTTTCCTGAGTTTTCTCTGAGCTGTTCACAGGATGGACAGAGCAGTGAGCATTGGGGGTGGGGGGTTCTCCCTGCAGAAAAGAACCGCTGGGAGGAACCCAACAAGAAGCTCTACAATGTGGAGGCCACGTCCTATGCCCTCTTGGCTCTGCTGGCACGCAAAGACTACGACACTATGCCTCCTGTCGTGCGCTGGCTCAACGAGCAGAGATACTATGGAGGTGGTTATGGCTCCACACAGGCAAGTAGTCCACACATACCTCGCCCCAGTAACTGCATCCCAACCTCCTCTGGCCTCATTAGTCTTCTGAAGAAGGTACCAAGACCAAGAGAGGGAGTGCTTCTCTTCCATCAGCCAGGATGATTGGAATGAAGTCAAGAATCTGTTTTTTTTTTTAGTTGCAAACCCATCTGTGGATTCTAGACTGCATTCTGGATGCCCCGAGCTGTGTTTCAAGCCTCCTTTTCCCGCTTGGTGTCTAGATCATGTTCTCAGGGCCCAGGTTCAGATGTGAACCTCTCTCTCCCACTGTGGGTTCTAGACCATGTTCCCAGTGCCCCATCTTACTCTGTCTCACTGGTGCGTTCTAGATAATGTTCATTTCGCCAGGCCCCCAGTGTTACTCTGTCTCACTGGTGGATTCTAAATTAGATTATTAATGACCCTACACCATTATCCAAACTTCTCTGTCCTTCTGGTAGGTTTAGATCATGTTCGCAGTTCCCTGTCTTATTCATCTCACTGGTGGGTTCTAGCTCATGTTCACTTCACCAGCCCCCAATGTTACCCTTTCTCATCAGTGGGTTCTAGACCAGGTTCTTAATGATTCTACAGCATTATCCAAGGGGTTTCCTGGTAGCTCAGCAATGAAAGTATCTGCCTGAAATGTAGGAGACCTGGGTTCGACCCTTGGGTTGGGAAGATCCCCTGGAAAAGGGAATGGCAACCCACTCCAGTATTCTTGCCTGGAGAATTCCATGGATAGAGGAGCCTGGTGAGCTACAGTCCATGGGGTCACAAAGAGCTGGACACAACTGAGAAACTAACACCTCACACACCATAATCCAAGCCTCTGTCTCCCACTGGTGGGTTATAGACCACATTCTAAGTTCCATCAGGCTTCCAGTGTTACCACATCTTATTGTGAGTTCTAGACCAGGTTTTTAGTTATTCTAGTCCCTGATGTGTTCTAGACCATGGGTTCAGTAACCTCAAAGTCCAGGAAGCTCCGGCTCCAGTCTAACTGCTTTTCTTTCTAGTGGGTTCTCAATCACACTCTCAGTGTCACTTTGGGGTTCTAGATCAGATAGTCAGTGTTCCCAGATTCCAATTTCATTCTTTTATTTCATGAGTGGGTTCTAGACACATTCTCAGTGCTTCTACCAAGGCTTGTCTTAGACTGTCTCCTCTGGATGTGTCTAGAGCACCTTCTCAGTGTGGCTGAACTTTCTGTCTTATGTTTGTACACTCTGGTGGATTCTAGCCATGTTCCCAGTGTCTCTAAGCTCTTGTCTGACCTGTCTCACTCAGACAGTTCTAGGACATGTCCTCAGTATCTGACCAGCCCCCAATTGTATTCTCACCCTCTCTGGTGTGTTCTAGGTTACTGCCTCATTGCCCCAGGTCTGATATGAGTCTCTTCATCCCTCAGTGGTTCTAACCACTTTCTCAGTCACCTAAATTCACCCCCTTTCTCTGTCATGGGTAACAGGCCACTTTCATGGTGTTCCAAGCCTTGGCCCAGTACCAGAAGGATGTTCCTGATCACAAGGAGATGAACCTGGATGTGTCCATCCACCTGCCCAGCCGCAACTCTTTGGTCAAGCATCGTATCAACTGGGAATCTGCCAGCCTCCTGCGCTCAGAAGAGGTAAAGTCACCTGGCCACACCCTCATCACTTTCATCCTCCATGCCAGCCAGGCTTTCTAGGAGGCAGGAGGGAGGGTCGATGACCATCACAAATGGGGGAAGGCTTGGTTCCAAATACTCTCTCTTCTCTCTCCCCACTCCTTGCAGACTAAAGAAAATGAGCGTTTCACAGTAAGAGCTGAAGGGAAAGGACAAGGCACCTTGTCGGTAAGGAATGGGAACCTACACTTTCTTGACCCACCACCTTCTCTAGGCCCCTCTGCTCCAGTATCCCCTTTCCTTCCTGAGTCAAATGGACTGACACCTCATCTCCCCTCCTACCTCACCAGGTAGTGACCGTGTACCATGCCAAGCTCAAAGGCAAAGTCTCCTGCAAAAAGTTCGACCTCCGGGTTTCCATACACCCAGCCCTCGAACCAGGTAAAAGGAGTGGAGACCCTATCTGTTACCCTTCCCCCAACCCTGTTCTTTTGTCTGCCTCCCTCCTGGATCAGAACCCAGGAACTACACCCCTCCCTCTTCCCCACCACCATCCATCCTTCTGTTTTCTGTGTTTCTAGTCAAGAAGCCTCAGGACGCCAAAGGTTCCATGATCCTTGACATCTGTACTAAGTAAGAGATGGTTCACTGGGATTCATCTTGGCCATCCCTCTGTCTCTAGCAAGACTTCTTACAAATAATAACTGTGATCCTTAATGCTTTCTGAGAGTATATTGTGCATCTAGTCCTGTGCCGAATATAGGAGAAGAAGTCCTCCCTTTGCATGGCAGTGTGAGATTAGCAACGTAGTCTTGATGTCAGAACATGGTGCTGGGGGACTGGTGACATTGAATTAGACCATGGTAACAGAATCATACAAAGTGAGACCTGCCCATGTTCATTTCCCAGAACTGAGGCACAGAGAGGTTAAGTAACCCATCAGATGTTACAGAAAGCTGGGATTTGAACCCGGGCCAGTTGGGTTCCAGAACCTGAACAATGAATCACCTTGATCATTATGTAACTTTTCCTGTATTCCCCTTAGGAGAATGTTTCCTACATTTGATCCTCCCTCTCTGCTCCTATGTGGGAACTAGAGGCCTCAGTCTTTGATATGACCCTCTTGTCTGGGCACTGATCCCACCTTGGGGGCCAACCCCCTCTCCCTCTGCCCCATCTAGGTACCTGGGAGACCAGGATGCCACTATGTCCATCCTTGATATATCCATGATGACAGGCTTCTCACCTGATATTGATGACCTCAAAGTGGTACGAAGGCCTTGGGCTCAGGGGCTGGGATCCACGGGCAGGAGCTCAGGGTCTGGAAGAAGCTGGAGTGGCAGGGGGAATGGGGATGCAGGAGGGATTTTTACAAACCACATCCTTCCCCAGCTGAGCACTGGTGTCGACAGATACATCTCTAAGTATGAGATGAACAGAGACTCCAACAAGAACACACTCATCATCTACCTGGACAAGGTAAGGCTTCCGTTGGGATCCTGAACCTCTGCCTGGTTGACCTTTCCTTCTCCACTGACCTCGTGCCCAAGTGGGGCCAGGGAGACAGGGTCTGGACTGCTGGGTGTGGGAGCACAGGGGCATGTAAAACAAGGCCAACCCACTTTCTGTAANTTTTTTAAAAAAAAAAAACAACAAACAAAAACAAAAAAGCAACCAGGGCCATTTGTACAGATGAAGGGACGAAAAGCATGGGTGGCTGTACCGTGAGTTAGACGAAGATCAGGCTACCCGCTGTTGGGAGCCATCCCCAGTTGGCTGGTGGGGACACATGCGGCCGTCTCCAACCAGTGACCCTTAGCCCCGGCTGTGTCAGGCCATCTGGGGATGCCCCGCCCCAGACAGACCTATAGATGCCTTCCTTAGAATTTCCCGCTTCCTGCCTTGCAAGACTCTCAAAAAGGCCTGGGTGTGTTCTTGTTGTTATCAGGGTGTCCCCACTCTGCTCACCAACTACCCACAGCTTTCTAGCACAGAGGGTCTATCTGCTGCCCACAACCCAGGCTGCAGGCACCTCCCTCATCCATCTCTGAGTAAGCCGTGGGCTCAGCACCCTGAGGCGGGTTTCCTGGGTCCCCGCTCAAGCAAGCCTCCACCAGCAAGTTCAGCAAAGAGCTTTCCAGACCTGCGGTGCCTGCATCCTATGCTCTGGGCACATACTCTTCCAGAGCGATTTTGGAGCCGGGTTGGTGGGGTGGGGGTAGGGGGGTGGGCATCAAGGTGTCTGGGGCTGGAACGAGCCCTAGTTGGTGACACATTCAGGTGACGACGGCTTCCCCAAGCAAGGGTGGTTCTGAACTCTGGGGAGATGCTTCCCTGACCCTTTCGGATGACTACTTGGAGCCATACGTAACCTCAGCAAAAACGATGCCTCAGCAAGCCACTTCTCCATGACAAGCATCCACCCAGGCCACAGGCACGTTGCTGCCTCCACTCCACGGAATGGACAGGGCGCCAGCAGGCAGGCGGGAAGGCCCAAGTACAAGCAATCACCCCATCTTCTTGGTTTGAAGCTTTACCCATGGATCATGTTCCTGTAGCCATTTTTATTTTTTAAGGAACTAATACTTTCTCCCTAATGGAAGCCCTGAACCCCCAGAGAGCTCCACGTCTGCTCCCTCAGCCTCACCCAACCAGACAGGGCGACGCGGGCAGCAGCCACTCAAGGGACATGTGTACATATGTAAATGAGAAATAGAGACATGTTAACAGATGCATTCATTTCCCTCGGAATGTGTATTGTTTTTATTTTACGGAACAAAACAAAAAGGCTTGGAACTCCATCTTAATGTGGAAAAAACTAGACCCTGTCTGTTAGCGTCTGTGAGGTCTCTCCGCATCTGTCTCATCATGTAATATACTCTGACTCTGTGTGGAAAGGAATTTTTTGTTCCGTTTTTGTTTTTATTTTACCTACATGTACTATTTAGCTTCAGTGTACTAGTCCTGCCACCTGTGTATTTTTAGGGTGCTATGGAAATAATGAAAAGAAACGGGGATTTCAGAAGAAAATTGTAACCAAATTCATACTTTGTATAATTTTTGATATCATGATCGCAGGTGATTGACACAGACACGCGTGAACACACACCCACCGTGCAGCCTGAAGTAACCCCCACAGCGACTGTCATTGTCTTTGTACATCTCTGTACAATGCAATCATTTCATACTTTAAACTGGTCAGAAAACTAATTGTGATTTCTAGTCTTGCAAAACTGTATGTAGTTAGATGATGTGACACCCTCTAATATTTATCTAATAAATATGTATTCAGATGAAACCTGTATATTAGGTGTTCATGTGGTTATTTTGTATTTAAAGATCAAATTATTTGACTATTGCTAGACATTTCTATACTCTGTTGTAACACTGAGGTATCTCATTTGCCCATGTTAATTTTTTTTTTCTAAATAAATGGACAAAAACGAAGGTTTGGCAAACTAGCGATTTTGTGAATGGTAAGGAGTGGTTTGGGTGTTTGCTGGCTTTGCTTTATCAACCGCCACCCCTGCCCGATCACCCTGCAAACCAAACAGAAACTGCAGTCCGAGGAGCCCCTGGTGCGGGGGTCCCTGCAGAGAACCTGACCTGGAACCTAGCCCGTATGAATGTGCAGCGCCCTGCGGTCTCACCTCCGGGTCTCCAGCAATCCCTGGTCCTGGTGAAGGGATGGCCTGGCTGGCAGGAAAGGGACCTGAATGGTGCCAGGCCCTGTACGGGGTGCTGGGACTCAGACCCCGTGTGACTCAAAGGCTATGCAGTGCTGTCCAGGCTCTGATAGCAAGCCCCCGGTGGATTCTGGTCTTAGGAACAGGAATCTCATCATGTTAAGACAGCTGCTGTCCCTCTGACCACCTCTATCTGGCCACCGCACTTCTCAGCACCCTCACCCCTTCCCCTTTTAAGGGGGACCGTGAGTCTTCTCCTGCCCATGATTGCAACTTACACAGGCTTCTTTGCTACAGACGCTGCCCAGGTCCTGTTTCTATTAACTGTCCTTACAGCCTCAGACACACAATTGACTTCCCTTCCTGTGTCTCCTCCTGAACTTCGGGGAAGTGAGTCTGATTCTCAGAGCCCAGCATCAGAAGAGCTCCCCTCTTCTCTCAGCTCTGGCCTCAGAAAATAGGACAGACTAGAATTTGGCTGTTGTGGCTTTCCCTCCGCAGAGACAGTGTGAGGCTGAATCCAAAGAAGGAGGTGGAATCCAGTAGGCACCCCAGAGTATATCCCCTGGAGTGTATGTGTCCATTGGGGGGTGGGGGAATGTGTGTCAGGAGAGAGCACAGATCTGCATGTGAGCAGGTGTGTGTGTGCCAGAGTGAGCCAGGAGGACGTGTGCAGGGTGCCATCAGCCACAGAACTGCCCGTGGAGAACTGGGGGCCAGGAAGTCCCCTGCCTCTGGGACTTCTCCAGGGTGGCCAGCTTCTCTTCTTGGAGGGAGATGGAAGGGGAGGGGAGGAGGAGAATTTACATTAAACCTGGAATCCTGTGGCCACTGCCTTCTGCTGGCAAGAGGCGTTTGCTCTGAGAACCGACACTCCTGGAAGAGGGATGAGTAGCATCAACGACAGCTTCCCAAAGGGCCCCCCAGTTCCCCACTGCCCTGGAGCAGAGCTTTCCCACGGCCCTGTCAGTGGCTCATGAGATCATTTTGGTGGGTTGTGACCAGCACTTTTTAAAGAAATAGATGAGAATGAAATAGAAAATACAAAGAGCGCCCTTACAAAGTGAGGGTGCCAATTGTATCATGAAACTTTTGTTGCAATTGTGTGTCTGTGTCTGCTGAATCATGCTATAAAATTAATTCTTACTTGTGGGTTGTGGTTAAAAACAAAAAGTTTAAATGCCATTGCCTTAAAGGCAGGAAGTGGGCAGGGGGTGGGGAGGGAGAGGCAGGGCAGTATGCTCCCCTAACTTTAAGATAAAAAGCAAACCTTCCTGCTGTTCTAGCTTCAGAACCTGAAGCCAGGGATACAGCTTAATATAGTCAGGTGACCGCCTAGCAAGGCTGCATGGAGACCTGCCCACCCCACCCCTCTAACTCCTCCTGAGACTGACTGCTTCCTTCTGTGGGCCTAGAGTGAGAAAAGCCAATGGGAAAATCCCAGGAAGAGCCTCGCTTAGAGCAGCTTGGAACTCAGCCTCCTGCCATACTGCTCTCTACCTTCTGCTTCCTCTCCCCTCACACATCTTCAGCATGTCCTTCAGCCATTGGGTCATCTTGGGTTTCCATTCTTCCCAACCCACCCTGCAGAGCCCCCACCCTCTACTAAATGACTGTCCCTCCACATAAGGCCATAGAGTGCTGGTAGGGAAAGTTATTCAGCCCCACATGTAGCTTTAAGGACAAATTAGGATCTCCTGCTTCACTGAGACCCCAGGGCAGGAACTCCTACCTGCCCACCAATTTCTCTCTTCTTCAGCTCCAGCCTCCTGCTACACCATGCCCACCTTGCTTAGAAGGCTACCCCACTCTCACATAGACCCCCACTAACTTTCCCCCACCCACTAACCCGTGCTCATCTTCCCCCAGACTTATCTTTTTCCGCCCAGGCCCAGAGGACGTGGTGTTCCTTCCCCAGTCAGGACCAGTCCCTCTTCAGCCTCTGAAACTGTCACCTCCATCTCTTCTGGGAAGGACTTCAGCCCCTCCCCAGACCCTCCCGCACTCCCTTCCGCAGGGCCGAGCTTAAGGCTCTGGGTCTAACAGCCTCACCCCGACCCTTGGCTGTCGAGCCTCTCTGCTCCTTCTCATGCAGACTTCTCAATCTTTCCTTGATCGCTCATCATCCTTGACACCATGCAGCCAACATCTCTGACATTCTCTGAAACTTCTCTCACAAGCTCACCTATGACCCTTTGTTTTCTCAGATCTGCTCCCCTTTTAGAGACTGGACCTCAGGGCTGCTTTTGATGGTTGTCACTTCTGCCTTGCAACTCCTTTCCCTTGGATTCCATGACAATCCCCTCTTCTGGGTCTTTGGTACTCCTGAAGTCCCCTGACTCTGCGGCCTTCATTGTCTTCACAGGTCCCATGGTCACTAAGAGCAGTGGAGGTCTGTCAAGCTCCCCTTCTCTGGCTGGCACCAATCCCTAAGGGTCTGGAGGGTGTTGGCTGCCAGCAACTCACTTCTCTTCACAGGACAGTTGTCCCCAGCAGACAGGGACCTCCTTGCCTGGGAGGTCACCCCCCCACCAACACACGCACACGTGCACCCCTGCCAAGGGTTCCACACTCAGAGATGATTACTAAAAGCCACCAAATGACAGCTTTCACTGCAGCATGGCTAGCATCATCTGTGGATCCGGTCGGGGCTGGACTTCACCCGAGGCCAGATATTTCCTCTGCTCTTTCTCCTGCTTTTTGCCCTCACTCTCTCCTGTGTAGGTTTCTCCTGAGAACACTCCCTCAGTTAACCACGGGAATCTGAAGGCCTGTCTCAGGCTCTGCTCCTAGGGAACCAGACTAAGACAGTGGGTGCAGGAGGGGGCCTGGGAGGCAGCCTTCGGGAATAGGGTGCTGGAGGCGGTCACTGACTAGACATGAATGAGGTCCCACCACTGGTGCCAGTTGTGGGCATGGGGCAGCTGTGCATCCGCTACTCCCATCATCTTCACCTGTGGCACACTGGGATGGCACACGGGTGGGGGATTGGTGCCAGCTGTTGCAATGTCTCTCGCACTTGAAGGATAGGTGGAAAGAATAACTATTAAGACTAGGGAACTGCGTGGCTATTGCAAAGTGTCGCTGATTCATTGAAGAAAGGAAAGAATAGTCTCAGATCTCTCCATCAGCCATTCAAAACAAAGTGAGAGTCCACAGAAACGGTTGGCAAGAAGCATCAAAATTATTCTCTGCAGCTG
Organism: Redunca redunca; assembly: GCA_006410935.1. Taxonomy (NCBI): domain Eukaryota; kingdom Metazoa; phylum Chordata; class Mammalia; order Artiodactyla; family Bovidae; genus Redunca; species Redunca redunca. The sequence goes on along the minus strand of SJYQ01016450.1, from coordinate 17,402 downwards.
AGGGCCAGACAGAGTGGGACGAGGCAAGGACTGCATCGCAAGAGCAGCAGAACCTCAGAAAGGCCATCTAGGCCATTCTCCTACACCAAAGCCAGGTCCCTGATAGGGAAGAAGTGAGACCCCTCAAGACACGAAATGAGGATGGTGCCCAGTGCTTCCCCCTCGGCAGACACTTATCGCTACCTGGAGGGTGTATTATAACCAGCTGGCAGACAAGGAAGATTCCTAAGCATGGTTCACAGATGAGGCCACTAGATATGTGGGTGCAAATCCCGTGTGGGCTGCCCAGAGCCTGCCCTGCAGCCCCTCTTAAGAGGCCGAAAGACTACAGTGAGAGCGCGTTCTTCTAATAGGCAGAGGTTCAGGCTGTGCGCCTGGTCCTCTATTCTGCATGGAGAGAGGTCACTAAGCAAAAGATGTACAGGTGCTCACAGGCAGGGGCAAACGGCATAGCTCACTGGTCTGGAGACTGGACCTCGCGGCTACCTTTGACAATTGCCACTTCTGCTTTGAAGCTCCCTTGTCTTGGATTCCATGACAATCCCCTCTTCTGGGTCTTCAGTGCTCCTGAAGCGTCCTGACCATGCACTGGAAAGAGCAAGAGTAGCCTACCTGAGATGGGAGGACTGGTAAAGAGGCATGTGGTTAGACCTATGAGCCTGGGGAAATGTGAGGACCCACAGAGCACATTTTATCAGATGCCAGGGAGCGTCCAGTACAGAAGAGGCATGAAACAGCCAAGGAGGCAGGGTGACTTGACCAGCTGATCAGCCAGAATCTGTCCCCATCCCTTGCTCTCTATCTAGTGTTTTGCATAATATGGGCTTCCAGCCAGTGTCATGGAGAACAGAGTGCCAGGGGGATAGAGATCAAGTTACATGAGCCCAACAGCAGGGGCTCCCTGTCATCAGGGCTGATCTAGCTACCGCCACTGCTGAAAGTCCAACCAGTCAGCCACGAAGACCCAAGCTGAGCCCCTGATACAATAACATTCCACAAGGAGATCAACAAGCCACTTGGTGCAAATTTACTACATAGCACCCCTTCTATCAGGGAAACGGGGGTGATTCACCTTGACTCAAACTGATACACCTTCTAGGTAAGGGGTTGCCTCTCTGTCCTGTAGGGCCTGAGGCCAGCACCCTTACCTGAGGACTCGTGCTTAATCGCTCAGCCGTGTCCCACTCTTTGTGACCCCATGGACTGTAGCCCACCAGGCTCCTCTGTCCACTGGATTCTCCAGGCAGAATGCTGGAGTGGGTTGCTGTTCTCTTCTCTAGGGGAATCTTCCCAATCCAGGGATCGAACCCAGGTCTTCTGCACTGCAAGCAGATTCTTTAATGTCTGAACCACCAGGGAAGCCCTATCTGAGGGCTCACAGAATGTCTAATTCACTGATGTGGGTTCTCATACAAGATCATTGCAGACTAGAGGTCTGAGTTACAGAAAAGATGGTGTGGCCATGACTCCATGATGCTAGGTTCTACACCACACAGAGGCTGCGGACCTGAGATATGGTAGAATGGCCTCGTCAAGATGCAGTGGAGGTATCAGATTGGAGATGACACCCTGTGAGGGTTGATGCTATCCTTTGGTTACAGCCCAAACCAATGATGACTCTGGTCTCTCAATAGGCAGACAAGGTCAGCTTAATGTGAGAAGCAGGTGGGTCTGAGCAGTGCAAGGACCATAGGAAACACTGCTGTTTTCTGCCCACATCCCTCTGCAGGGCCAAAGCCCAGAGCTACCGTGAGTGTGGGCTCTTAGCCCACAGCCCCCTTTTCTCTAGAGAATGGCCCTGAGGTGTCAAGAATTGTCTTATCTGGGAACTTATACCCCATAGGGGCAGCCCACAAGCAATGGCTAGTACAGAGTCTAAAATTCTGGCCCTCTGCCTTAAGGAAGATGTCATACAGTATAGTTTATGCTCCAAAGCCCTTGCTCTGTGATCAGGCCAATGCTAGCCTCTCCCTGCTTCACCCCTCCCAGTCGTACAGGTTGTTCTGAATAGCAGTCCCTCAATAAATCACTATCACGTGGATCTCGATCTCAGGCTCTGCTTCTGGAGAACTCCACCTAACGCAGCACGTCTCAGTTCTCTGGATGTTCCTCTTGTGCCCTTTGGCCTAGTCTGCAATTTCCCGATCCCTCTCACGACCTTAACAACGATGGCTTGACTTCCTAAATCTCTCTCTCTAAAATTTTGGCTGCACTGTCTTTGCTGCTGCGTGTGGCCTTTCCCTAGTTGCAGCAAGTAGGGGCTGCTCTCTAGTTGCCATGCAGGACTTCTCACTGCAGTAGTTTCTCTTGTTGCCGAGCATGGCCTCTAGGGCACTCGGGCTTCAGTAGCTGTGGCACACAGGTAATCACAGTGTGCAAGTGATCGTGGCATGTGGGATCCCTGTTCTCTGACCAGGGCTCAAGGCCATGTCCTCTGCACCGGCAGGCAGATTCCCAACCACTGGACCACCAGGAAAGCCCACTAAATAGCTATTTAATCTGATGTCTTCTCTGCATCCTTGATGCTTTATCATAATTCAAGACATATATAAGTACCTATATCATAGTCTCAATTTTGCCTCTTGGCCCACAAAACATAAAGAATATATTATCTGTCCCTTAAAGAAAAAGTTTGTGGACTTCTGGTTCACACTGTAGGGCTCAGGCACCTGGATAGGTTGATTTATAAACTCAGAAGATGTAGAGGGAAAAAGATTCCCTCCAAAGGATGTGAGAGTGTTGTTAAGAAGGGGAAAAACTGTGGGAGGCCTGACATGACAAAGGGGTGTGTGTGTATGTCTATCTTCAAATGGAGATGTCTCCCCATCAGTTCTGTGATCTAGGAGGAAACCCAGGAATTAAAGTAAAGTGATTTGGACCGGATGCCCTTCATTGCCAAGTTAACAGAAGACTTGTTGCTATGCAGTTCATAGCAGGACAGAGTGGGAACTCTCTAAACATTCAAGAACATTGAGGTTACTGTCAGGAAAAAAGTCAAGTTATATAAGATGGAGAAACATGGGTATTTCTTATAGATCTGGGGGTCCTGAGCCACCATGAAGAAGTCCATCTCTCTGAAGACACAGTCTGGAAGGACCACAGGGAGGGACCACACAGAAAGTGAGGGATGCCCCTGGAGCCCCAGCTGTGTCCAGTCCTGCCTGTCTGAGTGTTTCAGCCTGAGCACCAGACATGAGAGTGAGGAAGACTTCAAGATAACCCCAGCCTAGCCAGTTTTTCCCCTTCTTAACAACACTCTCACATCCAGAACACCCCAAGGGAGGACTGTCAGCAACAGCTGGGTCCAGTCAGCTTCCAGGTCCGTGAGCCGAATCAGCGTTTGTCATTGATTGAAGCTGCTGCTTCAGGCTAGTTTGTCGTGCAACCATAGGTCACCAAACCATCAGCGTGAAGCAAATTCCCGTATGCCATGCAGGACGCACGGGATTGGTGGTTATATTAGAAGAGCCCAAGCTCAAGGCATGGAGGGATGGAGAGAAACCCTTGCCATCCTCCCCTTGCATCACTCCCACGGCCAGTCCTCCCAGGACCGCTGGGCTCCATCATATCCTGAGGACTAGGGCCCAAGTGTTGTCATGGTTTTGGGGGAAAGATGGGGTGTCGCAAGAGAAAGGAAAAAGAGAGAGAGAGAAGATATGGAGAAAGAGGCAGAGGGTGTATGTGGGCAGCTTTTCAGAGGCCTGCGGGGTTGCCCCTCTGGTACATGAGGACACGACTAATGCCAGGAAGGGCACAGAGCCTGATCTCTACTCTCAACATCCTGAGACTTTGAAACAATCACTCAACCCCCTTTAGCACCTTCACAGCTGCTCCACACTAGGGGAAAGGTGAGAGGCTGCAGCTAGGGGCCAAGGGTGCGGAGGAGGCAGCTTCGCCCTCATTGAGGCCTCTGAGCTGCCCCCCAGTGGTGTGCAGTGGAGAAACGGGAGCATGTCCTGTGAGCCTCTTCCTCCAGGTGCCAGAGGCGGCTGGAAAGAGACCTCCAGTCCCACAGCTTGGTGCCCAAAGAGGGACAAGTCCCAGGAAGCACTGGGTGATGGATATAATGGGAGTTCTCCCGCCTCGTGGTGCAGCAGGAGAAAGAGGAACAGGGACACAACCCCAGGCAGGTGATCCCCCAGCCCTCGGGGCCCTGACCCCAGCAAGCAAGGAGAAATGAGCTAAAAAGACCCAAGGATGAGGATTCCGGGGAGGCCTCAGATACCCTGAACTGCCTGCTGAAGACCCAGCTCCGCCCTGCTGCCGCCAGAGCAGACCTGAATGTACAAGAGCAAGGAGGAACCAGATGTCTCCAAGGCCTCGGAAACAATGTCATCATGAAAAGGACACCTGAGGATTAACCAGTCATCGAGGAGGTGTGCTCGCAGCACCGCTCCTGTGGCTGCCCTTGTAAACAGCACTCCCCAGGGAGAGGATGCCCAGAGGCCAGCTGCACGCTCAGCTGTGTGTGTGACTCACCTGAGCCAGGCCGAGGGCAGAGGAGGCTCAGGAGGCACATGGCTGCGGTACGGTAGTCCTGCCACGTGCTGCTCCAGCCTGAGCCGTGCCCACCACACCAGCCTTGGGGGCAATGGTCCTGGCTGGGCCTGGAATCACCTCCTGGTTTGGGGGACATCCATCCTCAGCCTTCAGAGCTGGCCAGGACACAAGGAACCTGCCCAGAGTAGAGAGAGAGAGAACCCGGCTTCCTATCAGTCCCACAGCTGTGCGACCTCAAACATTCACTCATTCTCCTCTCAGGGCCTCAGTGACCCATCTGGGCAGTGGGCATCCTACCTTCTCATCTCATCACAACTCCTGCCTTGCTCAAGAAGGGTCATGATCAGGTAGATGGGAGCAGGGCTAAGCAAGGGCTCTCTAAGATGTGGAGGGAGGAGCCCGTGGAAGCAGCGGTCTTGCTCTGATGCCCAGGATTGCCAGTCCCGTGTCTTGACCCCACAGAGTCCTCAGTTTTGTGGGGGTGGCAGTCCTACCATCAGCTGTGAAAGTCCAGAGGGTTAGTGTCTGAACAGAAACCAGCAGAGGCTTCACACTGACTAAGGGCTCAGTCGATACTGTTCGTGAGACAGTCACGCAGTCTCTGTGAGGGATGTTGTCGGTTTTGTTTGCTGGTGTATCCACAGTGTCTAGACTACAGCCTGGTATACAGCGGGAGCCTAATAATTACTTGATGAATAAGTGAATGAATGAACGAGCAAATAAGTAATCAGAAGAAAGGTGAGAGAAGGCTATCAGGTGAGCTGGACCATAAAGAATGAGTCAGAATGAGGTGGAACAAGGATTAGGAAGAAGACAAGTATGTCCACAGGCTCAGCGGCATGATGGGAGACGGGGCATCTGGAAATGGCAGAATTTCCACTGCGCCTGGAGAAGAGCCAGAGGATGTGGGTGAACCTGGGCCTGAGAATCTGGGTCTTTACCTTGAGGACACTGGGGCGCTGCAGGGGGTAGCTAGCTAGTTAAATGTGGTGGGTTTTGTAAACAGCTTTATGGAGATACAATTCAGACCACACAATTCACCCATTTAAAGTGTGCAGTTCAATGGCTTTTAGTGAATCCACAGAGTTGTGAATCACCATAATCGATTTTAGAACATTTTCATTACCCCCAAAAGATAACCCTTGCCCATTAGTTATCATTCCTCCACCCTCCCAGCCCCTCAGCCCTAGGTAAGCTTTAATTCACCTTCTGTCTCCATAGATCTGCCAGTTCTGGACGTTTCATATAACTGGAATACAATCTGTGGTCATTTGTGACCGGCCCCTTTCAGTTAACATAGTGTTTCCAAGGCTCATTTGTGTTGCAGCAGGTATTTCTGCTTGATTTTTGTTGTTGTTGTTGACAAGTAATGTTCCATTGTATGGATTTACCACTTTTTTAATCCATTTATTAGTTGATGTATATTCGGGTTGTTAAGATGTGGCTTTTAAAAAGATCTTCTGATGGCTAAAATTAACAAGACTAACCACATCAAATGCTGGAATGGTTATGATTTGACCAGAATACTCATATATTACTGGTGGGAGCTTGTAATGATAAAAACCACTTTGGAAAAGCAATTTCTCATAAAGATATACACTCTGTATATCCCAACAATTCAACTTGTAGGCTAGGCTGGTTCCAGTTGTTGGTTTTTTTTTTTTTACTATTATGAAGAATTCTACAAGTTTTGGTGTGGACAAAAACTGGAAACAGCCTAGCTGTTCATCAACAGGAGAATGGATAAGCAAATTGAGTTATGTTCAAAAATGGAAACATTTCCAACTAGTCCAAAAGATGGATGAGGGTAGGGACTCCACTGGTGGTCCAGTGGTTAAGAATCTGCCTTCCAATGCAGGGATGCAGGTTCAGTCCCTGGTCAGGGAACTGAGATCCCCCAAAACACAGGGCAACTAGGCCCCATGCAGTGCAATGTAGGATCCACACACCACAATGAAGACCCCACATGCTGCAACTAAGACCTGATGCAGTCAAATAAATAGATGAATAGGATGGATGTGGGTAAAGCGTTATGTTGTATAATAGAAGCCAGATGTAAAGGAATATGTTGTGTATAATTAATTACTATGAAATTCCACTGTATGTGAAATTCAAGAACTTGCAAAACTCACCAGCACACAGATTGTTTTGGGTGCGGGGTGGCCGACTGAAAGGAAGTACAAGGGAATGTCCCAGGATGATGGAAACATTCTATACCTTGACTGGGTGTTGGTTGCATAAAGATAAACATTTGTCAAAACTCTTCGAACTCTACTCTTCAGATCGGTGTATCTTATTGAAGGTAAATTACACTGGAATAAAGTTGGAGGTGGGGTGGGAAGCACCTCCTGGAAGCATTGGGGAAGTCTGACAGAGGGGCTCAGGCTGGAGCACAGGCAGAGGCATCCTCCAGCCTCTAAGCTGGGGCAGGAGTGGCAGAATGGGCACAAGGGATGCTAAGGAGGTGGAGAGGGCACTCCTGATTGACAGGAGGCGGGCAGTGGGGAGGGGCGAGCGTGGCTCGTGGGTCCCTTTCTCTGCACCTCTGGTGCTTTAGTCATCAGCCTGTTCCCACTCCATCCCTTGGGCTTCTAGCTGTCACCTGCGTCACCATCTTGTGATGCTCCATGACTTATGGGAGAAGAAGCCAAGATAACTTAGGCCCTGAGATCAGCGGAGTGGCGCCCTGGGGCTTTCCGGATGTCCTTGCCATGCTGTAGGGAGGAGACTACAGGCTGGGTGGGCCACCTTGACTCATGGGTGGTTTGGGGCATCCAGGGAACCATTAGAACTTCCAGCAAAAGCCACCTGGGATGGGTAGCCCAACCTCCGCATGTAAGCAAGGAGACAACCAAGGTCTGGGAGGGCAGAGGAGGAGCCCAAGGCCTGCTCTTCTCCCGCCTCCTCCCACGTGACTCTGACCTCAGCTGGGTGGGCAGTTGCTGGTACAGTGGCCAACACAGACGCTTCCCTCCCAGAGAGGGTGGATGGGAAGCTGCTGAGGGGTTACCCTTCCCCTCAGAACATGGCCCAGGAGGGCAGGGAAGCATCAAATCTCAGCCAGCTCCCTCTGTGGGCCTCAGCAGATGAAGCGCACGGCGGCCTGGGGAGTCCCTGGCATGTGTCACTCTGTCAGCGTACACCCCGCCCTGGAACTCCCCTTAGGCGTATTCTCTCCCTGTCACCGGCCTCAGCAAGGACTCAATCACTGGGCCAAAAGTTCCTCTGAGATGCTTTCCACTGAGCCCCGAGAACTGGGCATCTCTGAAGGGCCATGATGGGGTTTCCTCTTGGTTTCTCCCTTTCCCCATGTCCACTGAATTATTGGTGCACTGAATTATTCCTGAACAAAGGAAACTTGGATACATGTTTTAAACCTGGATACATTTTTATTGAGATATAGAAAGTGTGTTAGTTGCTCAGTCATGTCCAACTCTTTCCAACCCCATGGACTATAGCCTGCCAGGCTCCTCTGTCCATGGAATTCTCCAGGAAAGAATACTGGAGTAGATAGCCGTTCCCTTCTCCAGGGTATCTTCCCAACCCAAGGATCGAAGCCGGATCTCCTGCACTGCAGGCAGGTTCTTTACCATCAGAGCTAGCAGGGAGGCCCATTATTGAGGCATACCATAATAATATAATGACTGCATATGTTATCAGTGTGGAGTGCGAGGAATTGTACACACATAGCTACCACCCAGGTCAAGATATAGAACATTTCCAGAATTCCAGAAGGCTCCTTGTACTACCTTCCCTCTCACCTGACCCCAAAAGTAACTGCTGACTTCTCTGACTTTAGATGAGTTTTACCTTCTCTTGTACTTCCTAAAGATGGAATCATCCAGTAGACACTCTGGCTTTTTTTGGTCTTTTTTGCTCAATATGTCTGTGAGCTTCACCCATGAAGTGGTATGTATCAGTGGCTGGCTCTTTTTTATTGCTGGGTGGGACTTCCCTGGTGGCTCAGATGGTAAAGCATCTGCCTACAATGCGGGAGACCTGGGTTCAATCCCTGGGTCGGGAAGATCTCCTGGAGAAGGAAATGGCAACCCACTCCAGTATTCTTGCCTGGAAAATTCCATGGACAGAGAAGCCTGGTGGGCTACAGTCCATGGGGTCGCAAAGAGTCGGACACAACTGAGCAACTTCACTTCACTCCATTGTATGGTTGTACCACAATGTGGATGTCTATTTCACTGTTAATGGGCATTGGTGTTGTTTCGAGTTTGGGGCTCTTATGAATGTTCAAATAAAGTATTTGTACAGATAGACATTCTCATTTATCTTGAATATATGCCTAGAAGTGGAATATCTCTTGAGTCATAGGTTAGCATATTTTTAACTTTAGTAGATAATTGCCAAACAGTTTCCTGAAATGATTATACCCATTTACATTCCCACTGGCTTCCCTGGTGGCTCAGAGGTTAAAGCGTCTGCCTACAATGCGGGAGACCTGGGTTCAATCCCTGGGTTGGGAAGATCCCCTGGAGAAGGAAATGGCAACCCACTCCAGTACTCTTGCCTGGAGAATCCCATGGAGGGAGGAGCCTGCTGGGCTACAGTCCATGGGGTCGCAAAGAGTCGGACACGACTGAGCGACTTTACTACTACTCCTACATTCCCACTAACGATGCATGAAGGTTCCAGCTATGCCACATCCTCTCCCTGTTAGTTCTAGCCATCCAAATGGCAATATAGTGCTATCTCACTAGGGCTTTAAAACACTTCAGTTCAGTTCAGTTCAGTCACTCAGTCGTGTCTGACTCTCTGCAGCCCCGTGGACTGCAGCACACCAGGCTTCCCTGTCCATCACCAACTCCCAAAGTCTACTCAAATTCATGTCCATTGAGTTGGTGATGCCGTCCAACCATCTCATCCTCTGTCGTCCCCTTCTCTTCCTGCCCTCAATCTTTCCCAGCATCAGGGTCTTTTCAAATGAGCCAGTTCTTCGCATCAGGTGGCCAAAGTATTGGAGTTTCAGCTTCAGCATCAGTCCTTCCAATGAATATTCAGGACTGATTTCCTTTATGATGGACTGGTTAAAACATTTGCTTTCCCTTAATGACATGATAATAACTTATGATAAGCTTTTCATATGCTTATGGGTTATGTGGATATGCTTTTTGTGTGTGAAATCCCTATTCAAGTCTTTTGACCACGGTTTATTGGCCTGTTTGCCTTTTTGCATTGATTTATAGGAGTTCTTAATGTTACGGAACATGAGCTTTTGTCAGATGTATGCATTGTGAATATCTTCTCCCAGTTCATGGCTTCACTCTTCACCTCTTTTTGAATTCTGTTTTTTTTTTTTTTCTTCCAGTTTTATTGAGGTGTATCGCATCACGGACTCGATGGTCGTGAGTCTGAGTGAACTCCAGAAGATGGTGATGGACAGGGAGGCCTAGCATGCTGCGATTCATGGGGTCGCAAAGAGTCGGACACGACGAACTGAACTGAACTGAACTGAAGAGACATAGAGCGCTGTGTACGTTCAAGGTGTACGGCATAATGATGTGACTTACCTACATCAGGAAATGATGACCACAGTAAGTTCAGTGAATGTCCATCATCTCATATAGATATGGCTTCAGTCTTTACTGCATTTTCTTACTGATGTCTTTTGTTGAACAGAAGTTACCAATGTTAGTGAAGTCTAAGCTATCCATCTTTTCTCTTACATTTAGTGCTTTTTACATTTTCTAGGAAATCGCTGAGAAGCCCAGGTTTTGTGCTGGCAAGGGTCATCCAGCTTCCATTCTGGCCTCCTCCCAGGGCAGGATTCAGACAGTTATTACTCACCCAACCCTGTCTGTGAAGCCCACTGTTTGTCAGTTTGTCCCCCACCTATCCATCCACCCACCCACTCACTCCCCTGTCCATCCATCTATCCATCCATTGATCTTGCCCATATTTATTGCCATCACCATGAGCGAGTGATGACACGTAGTTACAGGATGGGATGGTGATGGAGTCAGAGATGAACAAGACCCCCAAGGAGCTTATGATCTGGTGGGAAAAATACAACCTACGTGAAGTCCTTGACAGGTTTCTGTCCATCCTCCTACCATCCTAAAATCTGTAGCTTTCATTCATTCCTCTCTGAAACCCCCATTGATTTGTCTTTGTTCTGTGACCTCTTCTAATATCTGTAGATAGTCCTGTTCCTACAAATGCAAGCTACAAATAGCAAAGGTGATTCTCACCTCTCACATTTTAGGTACTTGGCCTTTATTGATAAGGCCTGAGATGGTCAACAGCCCTGGCCCACCGTTGGCTTCAATCCTGCTTGTGACCAGCCTGTAGTCAGAGAAGTGTCCCCCTGTTGGGGGGTGGGGGTGGTCAGAAGGAGGTACCTTCACCAGGGCTGACTAGCCCGCATGGATATTTGAAGGCTGGCCCTGTGGGACCAGTAGGTGGCCCAACCTGGCAGCAGAGAGGTAGGCAGTGGACCCAAGCAGGAGTTCAACCATCTGATGGAGCTGACCATGAAGGAAATGGGGACTGGGGCTGGGGGTACAAGCTGTCATGTAAAAGCATGGTCTCTTTCCTGCTGAAAGGAGTGGATTCCAGCTCTCTGCTGCTGGTCTCAAGTTGCGCTGGGGCCTTGGGCCAGTAGTGAGGAGAGTAGAGAAACTGCACCCCTCTTGGGGGGCCTTCATCTAACCTCTAACCACTGACTTGGCAAATATATCTCATCTCCCCAGGCCAAGCATCTGACTGGCACCCTCCCCAACCTCTTTCTGGGGAAGTGGCTCGAAACCAACAAAATCAAAGAAGAGCCTGTTGGCCCCAGCCAGCCCGGCCTCGGTCACTCCTCTGTGATCTGACCGCCCAGCATCCATGTGGACCTGGCTGCCGTCCTGACTGCGTAGCACCTGCCCTCCCAACGACACTGGCCCTTTGTCGAAGGAGATGGCTTGTAGGGACAGCCTGGGGAGAGGAACAGCTGAGCAGACCAGGCTGGTGCCACGCGGGACAGGGGGGCTTCAGCAAACAAGGCCACTCCCAGAGAGTGGCCTGTGGGGCTGGGGAAGGACCAGGCAGTCAGTGGCAGTCCAACCACAGTGTCTGATGACGCTGAAACAAGAATCGAGGATGGGAGGGTGAGCAGCCCCTGAGCCTGGGCCATAGGACCCTCCCCAGACACACACCTGCCGCCCCGCAGACTCCTCTCTCTCCCTCCGCCACCTCTCTGCTGAGCCCAGCCCTCATGGTGACTCTGCCAGGTCTGGCTCAGGGGTGACTGGACCAGCCTCTCTGAACCTTCAATAGGCAGAGAGAGCCCAAGGGTGGCCCTTCTACTCATTGTTTGCTCAGAGCTTGGGGGTGACAGACACCCCCTGAAGTCAGCCCCTTGTGGGCTCTATGGCTGGGATGATTGAGAGGCAGATCCAGGCTGAAAAGAAAGCCATTTCCACCCTCTCTTTGTGCCAGGAACGGTGCCAAGGGCTTGACCTGCAGCAGCTCATCAGACCTCACAACAACTTTCAGAGGGTCAGACTCAACTTGTGATAGGATTACATCCCCATAAACACATCTTAGGTTGAAAATCCTAAGTCAAAAATGCATTTAATACACATAACCTACCAAGCATCATAGCTTAACCTAGCCTTAAACATAAGCAGATCACTTACATTGGACTACAGTTGAGGAAAATCATCTAACACTAAACCTATTTTATAATAAACTGTTGAACTGCTCATGTACTTTCTTTCTTTCTTTTTTTTTTTTGGCCATGCTACATGATTTGTGGGATCTTAGTTCCCCAGCCAGGAACTGAACCTGGACAGCCCTGTGATACTGACATGCAGTCTAAGGAACACAGCCTGAGAGTCAATCAATTTTCCAAGCTCATCTAATATCTGAAATCTTTGTTATATAAGTTAAGGCCTCTTCCAGTCTGACTAGTATCTGCTGACCTTTTGTACTAAAATTCAGGGACAATGGAGATTAATTCTGGGATTAGGCCAAGTCAGGTCAAATACAGGTTTAGCCACTCAATGCGAAGAAGAACCTGTAACGTCAGACAGCTTATATAACCTCTGTTAGTTTTGGAGACCTCCAAAGAGGAGCTCTTTATAACTGCTTTATAAAGATCAGTTAACACTAGTACCTGTTCTTAAGGGTCGAGGAGGATTAAGAAGTAATATAGGGCATTCCTTGGCAGTCCAGTGGTTAGGACTTCATGCTCTCCCTGTCAAAGCCCAGGTTCAATCCCTGATCAAGGAACTAAAATCCCACAAGCCACATGGCGCAGCCAAAATAGGAAGAAAGAACGTAAATTCTTACCATGTACAATTATATTGAGTGTGCAGTAAATGATAACTATTCTTACTGTTATCAAGCATCCAAGACTATAGCACTTATTTTAATTGTAAGAAAAAACAACACTTGCCATCACTGGTAGGCAATCTTGACTATGTAGAGGGTAGGCAATGTTAATTCAAAGGGAATTTGTTCAGCTGGAAGAGGAAGAGATATAAATGTTAGTAAGTAGAGACTGAGGATAAAGCCAATAGATTCAAGAAAATCACACAGGTCAACAGGAGAAACAAACCAACCAAAAGAGGGGCTGGGGATGCAGAATTGCAGGCTCTTTGCCTCCTGGCAGCCACAGAGTAGAGCCCAGAGCTCAGATGAGGTTGGCCCAAGCAGCCCCTTAGTCTTGGCAGAGGCTCAAGTCCCACTTTTAGGGAATGTGGCAATGAGGCCCTGTCCTTAGGATAACGATACCAACCAGGGCTGTTTGACACAGGTGGGAGTGGGTGTGCACAATGGCTGACCTGGGCTTGCCTGGGAAGCTCTTGAGTACTGCTGAGGGCTCCTTTTCCTGTTGACTCTGTGTGAATAACTATATACTGTGTGTTTATACATCGCTCACCTGTGCAAGTGGACGCCATCTCCAGCAGGGCTGAAAGCCAATGGTAGATTCTCTAGGGCCAGAAGACCCAGCCAGAGAGGGAGACAATGCAAGCTTTGGAGCCAGCCAGATCTGGGCAAGTCCTGCTCAGCCACCTGGTATCTGTGTGGCCTTGGGTAAGTCACTGGCTTGGAGCTGTCCTCACCACGTGCAGACAAGAGCCTCTCCCTTGTAGAGTTATCACCAGGATAGATGGGATTGCACATCAAAACTGCCAAGCACTATGTCAGGCTAGCCGGAAGAAAGGCTGCATGAAAGGGATGATATCTGGTATGATCCACCTAAGTGGTGCCATTTGGAACCCACCAGTTCCTGAAGGAAGACACATAGCCAAGGGGAATAGGGAAGAATGCCAGTCTCCACTTGACACTAGAGAGACCTTGGAGAAATTGCTTACCCTCTCTGGACACCCATTCCTTCATCTGTAAAACGAGTGAATCCCCCAGTTAGCAGGTTCCTCCTGAGGATGGGGTGATGTCTAGAAAGTGCTTAGTGCAAAGTTCTGCACCAAGTTATTAAGAACTACTGTCCTTTCTCTGAGGCCCCTGGAATGCCGTGGCTAATCCCTAGCTCAGGCCCTCTTGCCAATGGCTTCCTCATACCTTCCCCTCTCTCTCAGGCTCCACATGTTCTCCTTCAGAGGAATGAGACAACAATAGCAGCCCAACCCACATGGTCACCAAGACCCATCAGGCCATCTCTCAGGGCCGGTTGTCACCAACTGGGCCCTGAGGTCTTTGCCAAGAGTGGCTAAAGACACAAGCCTGCTGAGACGGCAGGTCAGCATGGAGCTGTGTGTGGAGCGATGGGTTAGGAGCTGGGCTTTAAAGGGCCCTGGCTACGGGTATCATCTATCTATTAGTTATCTGTGCTGCATAACATGTGACCCAACACTGAGGAGCTTAAAGGAACAAGCATCTTATTGTCTCAGGGTTCCTGTGGGCCAGATGTCTGGGCATGGTTTAGCTGGGTCTCCTGGCTCCAGGTCTCTCAGGAGGTGGTAGTCAAGGTGCCAGCTGGGCGGCAGTCATCCCAAGGCTCTACGGGGCCTGCGGGATCCAGTCCAGGCTGGCTCACACGGCTGCTGGCTGCCTGCAGAAGACGCATGTCCAAGTCTCTCCTGTAGTGGCCAGTTTGGGCTCCTCACCACCGGGGCCTCCACGGGCTGCCTGAGTGTGTTAACAGGGCAGCTGCTGAGGAGAGATGGAGAGAGCGAGCCCAGGGCGGAAAGCACAGTCTCCTTGTTGCCTGATCTTGGAAGAGGCACCCCGTCACTTTTGCCCTATTCTGTTCACTAAAAGGAAGTTGTTATGTCCAGCCCACATCCAAGATGGGGGCAACGCCAGGCTGTGACTACTGGGGCATCACTGGGGACCATCTTAGAGACCGCCTGATTCACTGGGGGTGGGATCAGGGAAAGATGCCGTCATAACTTTGTATCTGTTTGTTTACTTGGCCGCCCTGGTCTTACCTGCAGCATGTGAGATCTAGTTCCCTAACCGGGGATTGAACCCAGGCCCCCTGCATTGGAAGCACGGAGTCTTAGCCTCATAACTGTTTTATAGAGTCCAAAGAGCCCAAACTCAGTGACCCTGGCTCAAGGGCTGGCTCCTCGGTATAGCCTTAGGCTGTCTGCCACTTTGCTACTTACAGCTCCAGTTTCCTCCTCTGCTGCTGCTGCTGCTGCTGCTGCTAAGTCGCTTCAGTACCAGCTGAGATAACATTCCAGCCCAGCTGACCTCACAAGTTGTGTTGTGGATCAAAAGACACACGGTCTTATGAATATACTTAAGCAAGCCTGCAAATATTACACACCAGTTGGTGTGACGATGGTGTTCTTACATTATCAAAAGGAGTCTTGGGTCAGGAGGAGTAAAAGTCTACCCATAAAGAAATCCGTCTATCAGGGACTCCCCTGGTGGTCCGGGGGCTAAGACGCCACACTCCCAATGTGGGGGCCCACGTTGGATCCCTGGTTGAAGAACTAGATCCCACATACTCTGACCAAGGCCCAGCAAAACCAAATAAAAATAATAAATATATGTTTTTAAATCCACTCACAGGAGTGCACCTTAGGGTACATATCCGTAGGGCACCATATCATTCAGTCGAAGCCATCCTTCCCACCTTGACCAAGTCCTCGGCTGGCCGAGGTTAGCAGTGTGCACTTATTCACTCATTCATTCATTCACAGAGGCCCTCATGCTCAGTGCCCCTCACCAGCTCCCTAATATGAACAATTCTGTGACGAAGACATTAGTAACCCCACAGACCACCTAGAAGAAACAGGAGCTATTCTGTATCTTGAGGGCAAAGCTCAGACCCCACATTTAGTTGGAGCCCTGAAAACATGTCTGCTGAGTGAATCTTGCAGAAAGAGCCCCGGTAAGTGTGAAGAGAGGGGTTGGACCACAGTCCCAGGACTTCGAGGCTGTGTGACCAGAAGCAAGTTCCTGTCCCTCTCTGAACTTCAGGTCTCTCATCCACACAATAGAGATCAGAGCTTGCAAACTACAGGGCCAGAGGCCCCAGCCAGGGTGGGAATATGCTGTTTAGGGCTTATTCAGGGTTTAATTTTATTTTGAAATGAGTTGCCAATATATAAGAGTTGGGAGATTTCCATAAAACTCAAAGTTTTCAGTTTTTATTGAAAAATGAGAAGACTGACTACACTGGACCCATTGTATACGTACAATAATTGACTGGCTGGGGCAGGAGCTGCCCTTGAACTGTGCTGTTTGGACACAGTGCGGCCTCCACTTTCTCCCTATAGCCTTACCCAGCATGCTTCACCCTGAGGTGTCACTGCCTGGCCCCGACAGGTATCTGAGCTTGCAACCCCAGATGTCAGCATAATCTGACTGCTCTTTGGCTCTGTGAGGCCTAAAGATGGCTTTACAGGATCCCTGAGTGATGAAAACCATTAACACCCTGGATAAGAAGCCACTTGGGCTGAGCAGAGAGAAACTGCTGTTTCTGAGGATGACACAGAGTCTATAAATAGCCTCAGAGCCAGAGGAGTGGTGACACCTGCCCCATCTCACCTGGGTGGGGACTGGGCATGCTTCAGTCCCTGGCTCAGTCCAGGGACAGTCCCTGCTCCTGATGCTGACTGAGGTCAGCACAGGAAGAAATGGTTTCACAGCTGAGCCTGTGGAGCAGGTGGAATTTTCTCTGGCTCAGGCAAGCGGCAGTGATGATGTTTGATTTTCCAAAGAGGATAGAAGGTGTAACACAGTGGGATGAAGTATTGTACCATCCATGGTTTCCCAGTGCTATTCAACAATGTGAGGCCTCAAGCTGGCCTTCAGGATTCTCTGTGCCCGCCATGCCTCATCCCCCGCCAGGCTTTCAGCTCATGGTTAACACTGGAGCCTTTCCTTGAAGGTGGCCTGACCCCTCCCAGTTCTGGGCTGGCCTTGGCTGGTTCCCCCTCTGGAGTCTCCTCCTGCATCTTCTTGTCTCTGTCCCTCAAATGCAGTTGTCTCCAGGCTGAGCCCCCAGACAGAAACCATCTTCCTTGTCCCCTGAGTTCCACAGCACCCTGGCTAACTCCTTAGTTTCTCTCTTGCTGTGTCATCTGTCCAAGGTTGGTCTCTCTCGCCCTCCCCACTCTGTCCCAACTACCAGCTCCTTGATAATCACAACAAATGTAAACCCTGATTTCGGAGTCAGACTCCTTCCAGCTCTGTCCTTGGGCAACTCCCCCCTAACACTTTGGGCCTTGCTTCCCCATCTGTGCAATGGAACTGCTTCTCAGGCTGCGGTGAGGGCTAGGCAAGGGCTTTGGAAATTAAAGCAGTTATACAAATGAAGGCAGCTCTTCCCTGGCACCGGGCTCTCATACTCCATTGAGACAGAGTCCCTCCAGGAGCCGGCTTGCGAGACAATAGGGGACTGAGAATACACTTGGTTAGCTGAGAGCTATATGAGCCCAGGGCCTGGAACTGACAAGTAAGGTGATTCTTCTCTTCCTCTTTGG